>JAQZBX010040827.1:6879-22655 GCA_029593785.1 Cabassous unicinctus | reverse complement strand
GAAAGCTTATGAATTCACAATTCTTAATAATTTTCTTATAGTACATCAGGTGTATTGAAGTCTCCAACTATTATTGTAGGGACATCTATTTCTCCCTTCAGCTTTGACAGTGTGTGCCTCATGTATCTTGTGGCACTGAGGTTAGGTGCATAAATATTTAGACTGGTTACTTCTTCTTGTTGAATTTCCTCTTTTATTAATATATAATGACCTCTGTCCCTTATAACAGTTTTGCATTTAAAATCTATTTTGTCTCATATTAGTATTGCTACTTCAGCTCTTTTTTGGTTAATGTTTGCATGGAATATCTTTTTCCAACCTTTCACTTTTAGCCTGTTTGTATCCTTACATCTGAGGTGAGTCTCTTGTAAACAGTGTACAGATGGATCTTATTTTTAAATCCAATCTATCAGTCTGTGGTTTTTGATTGCGGAGTTCAAGCCATTAACATTCAGTGTTATAACTGTAAAGGCATTATTTACTTTATCCATTTTGATCTTTGGCTTTCAGTTGCCATATCATACTATAGTCTACTTTTTTACCATATCTATATTCTTCATTTCTACACTCTTCTCCAAGATTTTTCCTTTCATGCTGCAGCCCTCCCTTTAGTATCTTTTGTAATTCTGGTATTTTTGTAACATATTCTATCAGTTTTTGTCTGGGAAGACTTTGAACTCACCCTCATTTTTGAAGGAGAGCTTTGCTGGATACAGAATTCTTGGCTGCCAGTTTTTCCCTTTCAATACCTTAAATACATTGTACCACGTGCTTCTCTCCTCCGTGGTTTCTGATGAGAGGTCAGCACTTAATCTTATCGAGTTTCCATTGTATGTGATGCTTTTCTTTTTCTGCTTTCAAAATCTTCTCTTTATCTCTGATATTTTTCGTTATGAATAGTAGGTTTCTCGGGGTGGGTCTATTTGTGTTTATTCTGTTTGGGGTGCATTGCCCTTCTTGGACATTGATATTTATGTCTTTCATAAAGGTAGGGAAGTTTTCAGTCATTTTTTCCTCCGATATTCTTTCAGCACCTTTTCCATTCTCTTCTCCTCCTGGGATGCCAATAATACATGTTTTCATTGTCATTCAATTCCCTGAGAACCTGTACCATTTTTTCCATTCTCTTCTCTTTCTGTTCTCCTGTCTTTTCCAGTTCAGATTTTCTGTCTTCAAAATCACTAATTCTGTCTTCAAGCATTTCAAATCTGCTCTTATGTGACTCTAATGTATTTTTAATCTCATCCATCATGTCTTTAATTCCCACAAGGTCAGTTACTTTTCTTTGCAGGCTTTCAAATTGTTCTTTATGCTCACTCAGTGTCTTCTTAATATCCTTTTTCTCTTTAGTCATATTTTCTTTCAATTCTTTAAAATGACTTCAAAGTGAGTTGGGAGGTCATCCCAGAGGTAAAGCTTATGCACATCTCAACAGGATCACATAGACTGCCAAAGTAGATACTATCCCCAAAAGTGGGGCTTCTGAGGGCTCTGAAGACACCCAGGTCCTATGGTCATGGCAGATAGCTCCAGAGTTTGGTGCCTTGCCAGTGGGCCCTACTTTGGAGTTTGTGCTCCCGAGTGTGACAGAGTTGAACTCAGTTGTGACTTCTCTACACATGCCTCTTCTGTCCCTTCTATTTGAACCTACAGTTGGTGCTGGTGTTGGTAGGTGTACATCCAAGAGACTTGACTCTTTGGGCAGTTCATGTGCCAGCTGTGCCCTGAGCTTCAGCAGAGTTGCAATACCTACTCTCCAGTTCATTGGACTCACCCAGGACAAATAACAAGGAGGTGAGGATGGACATCCACCATACCAAGGAACCGAGAGAGTCTACAACTGCAAGCAAGAGAGTCCCATCCATCAGCTGTATGGGATCGAAGCCCCCTCTCAATTAGAGGTGGAGTGGGCATCACCATCCTAGAATCCCCAGGATTGGGGAATAAAATATGGACTAGAGTGGACTTACTGGTATTCTACTGTTAGACTTATTGTGATTCTAGCAATGGAAGAAATTATATCATTGATGTGGAGACAGTGGCCACTGGAGGTGCTGAAGGCAGGGACAGGGAAAAAGAGGTGTAATATGGGGGCACTTTCGGGACTTGGAATTATCCTGAATGACATTGCAACGACAGATACAGGCCATTATATATCCTGTCATAACCTACAGAACTGAATGGGAGAAATTGTAAACTACAATGTAAATTATAGTCCATCACTAGTGGCAATCCTCCAAAGTGTGCTCATCAATTGCAATGAATGTACCACACTGAAAAAAAAAAAAGATTTACAGGAGTTGTGTGATTATCATTGATTAATTGTCTCAAATCCTGAATCTCTTCAGTATATTTGGTTTGTTCCTTTGCCTGGGCCATGCCTTCCTGTCTCCTAGTATGGCTTGTAATTTTTTGCTGATGTCTAGGCATCTGATATATTGTTGAATTTACTCTGATGGCCAATTTCTCTCTCTTGCCTATTATTTTTTCACAGCTCTTTGATATTTGTTTCAACTTATCCTAAGCCTTTAAAATTGCCCAGCTTAAGTTACCAAAAATGGTACCGGGGACTCACTAGTGGGGTGCAGACTTTCTCTCAGGGTGGGGTAAAGAGTACTCTAAAAGTAGTTTCTGTCCAAGTAATTTCCAGACTGGGCAGCAGATGGTGCTTGTTGGGGCATGTTTCCACAGAGTTGTCTCTCTCTAGATATTCCTTTTGTTCTTGTCAGGCCAGAGCTGAGATTCAAAGTAGACTCCGTTGCCGAATTCATGGAAGAAAATCCCACTGACTCCCCCTCCCTTTTCCCTTGTGACAGCTGACAGGGAAGAAGACCTCTGCTACCCTCTCAGTCAGCTTCAATGCACCACAGGATTTACCCACAGTGACTATCTCAGGGGTGGTGGAGAGTGAGCTCTTCCAGGTGGCCAGGAGGTAACTCACAGTTTGTTATTTCGACTTCTTCTGTCTGTCCCTCAACCTCCTGGGAGTTGTGAAGCACTGTCCTGGTCTGCTGACCCCCAAAGCAGGTCCCTCTGGCAGCTTTAGACTCTTTCTCCATTGCTTTTGTGAGAGCGCTGGGCCTTATCTGCTAATCTGACACCATGTTCCCATAATTCCCCTGCATATTTCTTAAATGCCCTTGTTAACGTTTGTTTAATATTTAAAACTTAAAATTGATCATTGAGAGTGTATAAAATTACAATTATTTTTGTGTATTGATCTTGTGTTCACAAACTTCCTACACTTACCTATTACTATTAGTTCCTGTGCCTTTTGGGGATTTTTAACATAAATATATATTTATATATTAAGGCAATTTTGCTTCCTTTCTGATCTCCATTCCTTTTATTTATTTATGTCTCCCTATTGCATTGGTAAGCCCCTCCTGTACAATGTTCAATAGGAGTGTTCAGTCTTTCACTAGTAAGGGTGGTATTAGCTTAGGTTATTTAAAGATGGTCTTTGTCAAGTTGAGGAAGTTCCTGTCAATACCTAGTTCATTGAGTTTTTATTATGAAAACTTTTTATCATAGAACTCCTTCTGAAGACCTCAGAGAACTTTGGTTCTTCATAGACCCTTTTGAACCGTCATAACCTCTTTACATAGATCAACTCACTTCATCTTTACAATTCTCTGAGAGAGGTAATGTTATTTTGTTACTTATGGGGATTTTGTGACATAAAATATCCACCATCAATTCTGATGGATTCTAGCACACAGTGTTACACTTTAATCCATCTAGTCTTTAGAACCAATAGAGGAACCCTAGTTACTTATGACTCCAGGCTTTCCTGCCTAATCCCAATTAATGCCACCCAATTTGTGTTCCCCGGGGTTCTGCATTATCAGACAGATTTTCAGAATTATTGAGTTCCTCTAGGTCAGGGGTTCTTAACCTTTTTTGTTCCATGAACCCCTTTGACAGTCAGGTGAAAACCACAGACCCCTTACTATGTCCACACTATTCTGTGTATTATTTAATAAATATATCACACCCACACTGAAATGTCCCCACAAAAATAATGTTTTTAAAAAATTTCAATTCAAGCTCACAGACCCCTGGTTAAGAACCCCTTCTCTAGGTAGTAAACTCACCATTTTTTTTTTCATTTGAGTTAGGCCAGCAGTTTATTAAGGTAGGGAGAGAAGAGAAATGGGAGAAAATAACAGATCACGGGTCCCCAGTAGAGGGTAAGGGGCTGAAAAGTGATAAAGAGGGCTGAGTTATAGACTACAATTTCCCATTATAGATTATAAATGCCCAGGTTTTACTTGTGGAAAACTCACAGTTTAATTAGACTACCAATATTTCCATATGGAAACCCCAGTAGCAGAGTTTCAGTTGACCCAGAACTGCCAGCAGAACTGATTCCTGCCCTTGCCCTCAAAATGTGTCCAATTATTAAGTGTAAAGATAATAATTACACTTATCTTTACACAGATCTTCTTGGAGTAGGTAGGGGCAAAAATAAATAGTCAAAATGGGTGGTGGGGGGAGGGCAGCCCTAGTCTGGGCACTGCTGGGACTGAAGACTCTGGGCCATAATTCTGGGACTGTGGTCTTAGAATGGATTATTTTTTTAAATCTCTTTCCATTTTTTTCCCCTTTCCTGTATGGGAAGTTATGCAGCAAATTGCATCCATCTAATTAGACATATACATCACATATACTTTTGTTATACATCAAATATTTCAGAATATAAACATGAGAACAAAAAAGCACATTATTTCATTATTAAGCCACTTACTCTACAGATCCCATGATGAACCCAAAAATTTCCCCCATGACTGACTAGCGACCTATGAAATCCTACCTGAGACTGACCTTTTTTCTCAATCATTTTGCATCTTAGTAATCATCATTTTTCAAATTCATAACCACAAAAACTGAGGGGAAAAATAGAAGTGCTGTTCATTTCTCACTGCTGTTTTGGTATTTGCAGAAAATACAGTTGATTTAGTTTCAGGTTATGTTGCTTTACATAATTTGGTTTTTCAGGAATTATAAGAAAATGAAAGGTTTATTGCGTGATCAGAAATAAAAGAAACTAAACCTTCATTACTTTGTCAGTAGCAAGAATTGTCAAGTGCAAGGGAAGGTAAATGTTTTATTTTATAGTATACCAGTAAAGTATAGAAAATCTACCTAATGAGATTAAAAAGCCTTTTTTCAATTTTCTGGATCTGCTGGGATTTTTAAAATTGCTTTAAGAGGTAAAGGATTTTAGGGAAATTCATTACAGTCTTCTTGAATGTATCTATGACTTTGTATACATGTTGTCTCCCTAACATGGCTTTTACAAATACCTGTGAGGAAATATGCTGGGTTTCTACCCAGCTGATTTGGATGGACATATATTTCCCAAAACTGACTCAGCTGCCAGAGCCCACAGAGGCTTCGGTAGGAGAAGCCATCTGGGAAAATCATATCTGATTCGGTGATTTTGGACTAATCACATTCCTGGCTTCAGGTTCTGCCTGGCATTTTGCAGGGATTTATGTAGGTCCCCTCAGTGTTTATATTTGCCATAAAAATAAAATTATTTCCCCCATCAAGAAATGTGTGTATCCCTGGAGGGTAGAAAGAGTGGCCATTGGTGATCCTGTGATCGGAGAGCTTTAGGTGGGGGCCCAGCACTGTTAATTGTCAGAAGCAGGGCAGAGATGGTTGTAGCGGCAAAAAGAGACATTCCATTCTCTGACCTTCTGAACAATTTGACTTCTGACCCTCTGGAATGTACCCCCCTCCAAAAAAAAGAATACCCACCGAACACAAAACATTAAAAATGGGATCAATTTCATCAGCAAACTCTCTTTTCTAGGCTGTGTTCCAGTGAACAAGCCTACCCTCTGCATCCACAAATGTACAACCTGGTCATTTTCCCTGGACATGAGGCACTGGTGTGGCCAAGGCAAAGGCTGTGCCTGTGTGTGTGGGAGCTCAGGAGGGCTGGTCATTTTACTTTTGCCCCAAAATGTCACGCTTGCCCCCAGAGCAAAGCTCAGAGGCCTTGGTCAATAAACTTGTGCAAATATCCTCATTGTTCACCCTTTTAGGTTGTGCTCATCATGTAGTGAAGAAAAGACCCTAACCCCTTTAAAATCTTTATTTTTTGCATATAGATTGAAAAATTTTAGTTTAAACACATGGTTCCAACGTTTAAATTTAATGTTAGCAATAAAGCCCCTAGCACTGCTATTTATGGGCATGTGTTTTATGGACACAGGTTTATGTAAACGTATTGACAGCCAGGAGCGGTTGAGATTTTTTTTTTTTATCCACAGATCTCCAGTTCTTGATGGCCCCATTGAATAATATCAATAATGATCCATTTAGCCATTTAAAAATCTTTGTTTCTAGGCAGGTATTTTATTCCTTGAGGTGTCTGAAAAGGGCACAAGGAGGGGGCTATTAAGATTTTTTAAATCCCTGGTTTTAGGCGTTTAAATGAAGTCATAATAACCCAAAGCCCTTCATAGAATCCGATTTCTTCTCTGCCATCAGATTGAGATTTCCAGTTTAAAATCCAGAATTCTGACTGTGCAGATGTAAGAGTTAAACCCTCTGACCCTGACAGGATTCCGTGTCTTGTTGGGTAATATAAAGCACTGACGGAGACTCAGTTTTTAAAAGACCTAGATCTGATTGTTTACACTGGAGTCTGAACAAAAGAATCTCTGGTCTTTGGGCTGTCCTCAGGTGTTTGATTAGAGAGGGGGTCCACATTAGGCGAGAAGCGAGCCTTCAGCCGCTTCTCTTTATCGACTGCTCAGTCCCCTTTTCGCCCAGGGAACCCTGCTTTTTCCCCTGGGGGAGTCCTATGAAGTCAAAGATCTGGGCTAGAGTTCCAGCGGAACATTTTCCTCAGCTGTGCAACCAAGAGCAGACTCGCTGTGCCTGCGTTTCTTCTACTTTAAAACTAATCGTTTAAAGCGTCCTTTCTTGCAGGTCGCGCCAAGTCTAACCACCTGCTGCCCGACCCCGCGCCTTAGCCCCGCCCCTCGCGCCCAGCCGGGCCTGGCGGCTCGGGTCTCAGGGCCCAGCCGCTGGATGCTGCGGCGTTGCAGCCGCCTCGGGTACCCCAGGCCTGGGCTCGTCCCATACCGCCCGAGACCGGAAGCGGAAGTGGGCGCCGCGGGATGGCGCCGAGTATTCCGGTGGTGCCGCGGGCGACTGAAATCAGTTTTCGCGTCTGTGGGGCCGGTCCGGCCCTGCGCAGGTGCGGCCCGGGGGTGGGGGTGGGGGGGTCCGGTTGCGGAGGGGCGAGATCAAAAGGCGCTGCCTCCAGCCCAGCGCGCAACCCGGGCCGCTGTCGCCGTGTCGCCGCCTTCCAGAGTCGTGGGCCCCCACCCCCGCTGTTTGCTCGCCGGGGTCGCGGCGTCAACCAGTGCGGACTTGGTCGGGATAGTGGCTTGGGACGTCGGTTCTCAAGAGGAGGCGGGCCGGGAATATGGTCCGTTGCGTGAGGTTACAACTTCCTCAGCCGCCGTACTCCCATTTTTAAAAGTCTTTATCTGGGTCAAGCTAATTTTCCCCAAGAAAGCACCTCGCTTTCCTCTATTAACATATCCTGCAAATCACTTCGTACGACTCACGGAGCTCCTCCTTTTTTTCCTGGCTTAAGAATTCTCTAGTGAATGGATGCCATAGTCCCCTATTGACTTGCAAATATTTGAGTTGTGCTGATGTTGGCTGTTGCCAAAAGTGCAGAAGTGAATGAATGACCTTGTGCATGTGTTTTATGCTTGTTGACTTAGTCTTCAAGGTAGATTTTTTAGAAGTGGACTTTTACGTCAAAGGATAAAGGTATATGTAACATGTTGCCCAAAGCCCCCTCCCTCCATGGGGCTTGTGTATTTTATAACCACCAAGCTGCAGACCTCTCTTATTAGTCAGATAATTTTCCTATAGATACTTCTGGGTGTTTACACGCATTGTCGTAACATCTACGCATCATGACAAGTTTACCCTTTATTTACAATCCTACCTATAACTCGTCGCCCACCCTTCCCACCCCCTCCATATACAGCACTGGTTACGACCTCACAACTTCAAAATATGGTTGGTAGAAGGAGCCATCTTTGTCTTTTTCCGAGTCCTAGAATAAAGGCTTTCAGCTTGTCACTAGTAAGTTAGATGTTTACTGTATGATTTTGATATATTTTCAAATTAACGACATTCCCTTCTATTCCTTTATTCCTTCCCTTTTTTCCTTCCTTTAGTAGGATTACTTTTTGTAGCAGCCTTATTGAGAAATCATTCACATATACTTCATCCATTTAGGGTGTACAATTAAGGATTTTTCAGTGTATTCACAGAGTTGTGCAACATCATGACTATCTAATTTTAGAATATTTTCTTCACTCCAAAAAGAAACCCTGTACCTATTTGCAGGCACTCCCCAATTCTCCCTGCTTTCCCACTCCATTCTAGGCAGCCACTAATCTACTTTCTGTCTCTAAGGTTTGCCTGTTCTGGACATTCCATGTAAATGTAATCATCCAGTATGTGGTCCTTTGGGACTGGCTTCTTTCACTCAACATAATGTTTTCAAGTTCATTCATGTTGTGGCATGGATCAGTACTTCATTAATTTATATTATTATAAATAATATAATTATTATAATTTATTATTATAAATATTATAATTATTAATTATAATATAATTTTTTATTATTATACCACATTTTATTTATCCATTCATTGTTTCCACTTTTGGCTATTATGAATAATGCTGCTATGAACATTCCTACACAGGCTTTTGCATAGATATGTATTTCCAGTTCTCTTTGGTATATACTCAGGAGTTGAATTGGAGGTCTTATGGTACCTCTATGTTTCACCTTTTAAGAAAGTGCCAGACTGTATACCAACCCAGCTACACTATTTTACATTCCTTTCATTTTGTGTGTTCCAATTTCTTCCCATCCTTGCCAACAGTTACTATCAGTCTTTTTGATTACAGCCATCCTAGTGGGTGTGAAGTGCTATTTCATTGTGATTTTGATTTTGATTTTGATTTCCCTGGTTATTAAAGATGTTGAGCATCTTTTCATGTGCTTATTGGCCATTTATATCTTCTTTAGGAAAATGCCTTTCAGATTCTTTGCCCATTTTTAAATTGGATTATTTGTCTTTTTATTATTAAGTTGGCTAAGATTATTTTTAAATAATAATTTTTAAATCATCATTATGAAACACTTTTACTGTATTATTGAGTTGATGGTAATGTTTTCTCTTTTGATCTATTAATAAAGGAAATTAATTGATTTTTTAAATAGTAAACCTCTTTTGCATACTTGGGCTAGACCCAATTTGGTCCTGATGTATTATATTTTTATTTATTGATGTGTTTGGTTTTCATTTTCTTTAAAATATTTGTGTTTAATGTTTATTAATGAGATTTGTCTTTTATTTTTTCTTATATTTTCCATGTAATGTTTGATATCAATATTTGCCAGTCTCAAAGAACATTCCTCTTCTCTTTATATTCTTACTCAAGGTAAGCCTTTTGATAAGTGAAACTGTTTTGTAAAATTGTTTTAAAAGTGACCTTTTTTTTCTCCTGTGGTAATTGTGTAAAACAGGGTTTCTAAATTCAAAAAACATTATTCTTGTGGAGATGTATTGGTGCAGGCGTGATATATTTATTAAATAATATACAGTATAGTGTGGACTTAGTAAGGGGTCCATGGTTTTCGCCTGACTGGCAAAGGGGTCTGTGGAACAAAAAAGGTTAAGAACCCCTGGTATAAGATACTGTAATAGAAAAATCAAAATGCAAACATGACATTTTGGATCATGCAAATTTCTGAAGTTTTGCATAAAGAATAAATTAAATGAAACCTTCTAAATACCTAACTCTTGCCATATAGATTGGGTAAGTTATCATTGCCTATGCTAATATTTAATAGTTTGCAAACATATGTGATCAATTAAAGTGAAGTATAATATAAGTAATTAGAGTATACATGAATGTTTCTACTCTGAAAGATTTTAACTAGGTTGGAATTCATTATGCCTTGAATGGAAGAACTGGTTTGTAAATTCTCTGAGCCAGGTGTTTTCTTTGTGGATAATTTTAAACTTTTAGTTCAATATCTGTAATTATAGGACTTATTTGATTTGTTATTTCTATGGAGTCATTTTTAGTAAGTTGTATTTTTCTAGGAATTGATCTACTTCCCTGTAAGTTTTGAACTTATTGGCATAAAGTAATTCATAATATCTTGTTTGTTTAATCTCTGCATTTGTAGTTGTATTTTTTTTTCTTCTTAATTTTTTTTTGAGCCTTTTCCCTCTTTTCTTGAATAATCTTGTCTAACTTTTTCCTATTTTATTCGCTTTCAAAGAACCAATGTTTAGTTTGATTAATCCTCTCTGTTTTGTAGTTCATCATATTCTTTATAATTTCTTTCCTTCAAATTTTTCATTTATTATTCTATTTCCTCCAACTTTTGAAGATGCTCTCTTCAATCATTAATTTTTAACTTTGCTTTGTTTGTAATATAAACAAATAAAGTTTACCTTTTCTCTAAGGGCCACATTAACTGTATCCTACAAGTTTTAGTGCTTAAAAGAGATGAATAACCGCAGTATTATGTATTTTCTAATTTGATTATTTCTTTTATTCACGAGTTACTCATAAATGTAAGATATTCTAAATTCCAAGTGTATGGTGTTTTTATATTAATATTTAACCATATGAAATTTAACATTCAACCATTTCTTACCTACAAGATGGAAGTTTCATATGGTTCAATATAATAGTGTTCTTTTTTTTTTTTTTTTTTAAGGCCAGTAAAAAGAATTTATTGGGAAATGGGGAAAAGAACAGAGCTTGCTGAGAAATGGGAGAGAAGGACAGAAATATGCACTGAGATTTGGTGTGGGCTCCTCCAGGCAGAGAGAGTGAGATTTGGCTGGTGTGGTTTCCTTTTAAGCTATTAATTTTTCCTCCCCTTGTTAATGCTAAGGGGAGGGGCCCCAGACCAATGGTGGGGGCCAGTGATGAAGCCTGTTTGGAATATCTGGGGCTTCCCCTCAGCCATGGAAAGAATCCCAACTGGGACCTCAAGGTCAAGGTCAAGGTCTCAGCAGGATCTAGCAGCCATGTTGTCTGTCAGCCATACTGTGGCTCATCTTTTCCTCCTTTCCCTCTACTAACCTGCCTCAACTCCCCCCTCAGAGAATTCACACCCTTATTCTTAAGGGGGTGCTGAGGAGCAATGGTCATTCATCTGTAGTTACTTCCTGCTGGTTAGGGCAGTAGTCCCTGCCTGACAGGGCATAAACCTCTCTGGCTATTTTATTGAGGTCTAGAAAAGATGAGTCTGATACTGTGGTTGGAACTGGATGAAATCCCCACATGACTAATATCTTGTTCTGGAAGGCCTTGATTCTGGAAGAAGTAAACTTAGTTAGAATGTTGAAAATACATGGCCCCACTAAAAGGATAAAGATGGTGGTAAGTGGGCCCAAAAAGGCGGTTAGCCGTAACATTCTAGACCACAAGAATGAGAAAGACCAGATGCCTTCAGAGCTTGCATCCTTCCAAAGTTGATGGGAAACATTTTTCCTTGAGTTCTTTTATGCTGTTGGTTAACTCTAGGGGGAGATCATGGTACATCTGCTGGGTTTTGGGTATAAACTGCCAACCCCACTTCCCACAACAGTGGTTAAGCTTAGGGCATCTTGGGAGAGGTACGAAGAGAGGCACTGCCCTAGACATAACTTACAAAGACAGTATAGGTAACAAGACAAGCATATGGCAAGTAAAATAAAGACAGTATTTCAGAGAACCATTCCTTTATCTTATGGGCATCTTCATTAACTGCTTAGCAAATGAATTAAGTTTACCGGGACTTTTAACATGTTTGGTATCCCTCTGCATATGATCTAGAATAGAAAAGATATTACCATATTCATCAGGTATATAGATACAGTACTTAATCCTGGCTTCTCTCTAGGGTCTTCGGTGCTGCAGCATGCTGGCTGTGTGAATGGCATACCAAGTAGAACAATGATTACCAGAATGGTGTAGAGTAGAACTTTAAAACAATTGGCATTATGGTCTGCTCCCATGGAGAGATAACTTGTATGGTATTGCAAACCTGGAGCATAGATCTATTAAGTGCAGCTCAAATAGCATTCTTTTTTTTAATTAATTTATAGCTTAATTTTATTGTGGTCAGGGAACATGTCTGTATACTCATTCTTTGAAAGCTTTCAGACTTACAGTATATAAGGCCTATAGATGTACTATGTGTGCTTGAAAAAAATATGTATTCTCCATTTATCAAGTGGAGTGTCCATGAGTGTTTTAGATCAAGCTTGTTAATTGCTCTGTGCAAGCCCTTATACTTCTTTCTTTTTCACTGTATCCATTACTGAGAGTAATATGTTACAATCTCTTACAGTGATGTCTCTCTTCTTGTAATTCAGTTAGCCTCTGCTTTATAAATTTTATGAGACTATTTTATTAGTGTATACAACTTCAGATTCTATCTTCCTGGTAAGTTGAAGCTGTTATTCTAGTGCATTTACCTCTGCTAGTTCCGTTTGTCTTAAAATATTTGAAGTTAATTTAGCTGAATTAACTTATTTTGGTTAGTATTTGACTGGTATATCTCTGTCACTTTTGAGACTTAGTCTTTCTGCGTTGTTTTGGTTTTTGGTGCATCTCATGAAATAGCACAGAACTGAAATTTCTCTTACTCTCACATTTCAATCTTTCTTTTCAAACTCGAGAGGAAACTGCCTTTACTTTTACGATTACTGTTATTATTGATATAGTTAGACTCCTGCCATTTTACATTGTGCTTTTCATTTGACCTACATTTCTTTTCTTCCCCCTTCTTTATCTTACCTTTGGAACAATTGAGTAGTTTTTTCCTCATTCCATTTTTCTTTTCATTTCTGGATTGCAAATTGAATCCTCGGTCCTTAGTGGTCCTACCTATATTATGCATATTTAAAGTCTAAAGCTAATCAGTATCTTTACTTCCCATTGGAAGAATACGAGGAACATAAAACTGAACTTCCCTCTCAATTTCTATGTGTTATTCTCCATTATTGGTGTTCTACCTTGCTTTTCCATCTCACACATTAGATACTATTATTACCATTTTATATAATCAATGTTTCTTTAGTTTTACCCATTTTATTTTTGTTCAGTGTTCTTAAAATTTCAGGTCTTCGGCTTCCTATTTCCTGAAATGCTTAGATTTTGCTTTAATGCTGGTTTTTTGGTGGGTAAGCTCTTCCCAGTTTTTCTTTATTTAAAAATGTCTTTTATTTTACCTTTCTTCATTGAAATATTTTTATGTTTTTCTTCATGGAAATTTTCTAGCACACATAAAAGAATAAAGAATTAGTATAGTGCATCCTCATGCCTTTAACACCCACCTCTAACAGTAATCAATATTTTGTTCATCTTGAATCAGCTAGACCTCAGCTGTCCAATACAGTACCTCCTAGCCACATATGGCTATTTAAATTTAAATTACTTAAAATTAAATAAAATTTTGCTTCTACAGTTGCAGTAGCTATATTTCAAGTGCTCAATATGATGTGACTAATGTATTGAATAGTGTAGATAATAGTATTGCCAGTGCTAGGAGCCTCTCCCTCTGTTTTTTGGTCCTGGAGATTTTTTAAAGCAAATTTCAAACATCATGCCATTTCAACTGTAAATATCTAAATATGAATCCCTATCTTCTGATATATAATCACCATGTCATTATCCCACCTAACAAAGTTCAAAGTGTACTGTCTCCAGAACATCTTTATTTTCTTAAACCTTTTATTTTGAAATAATTTCAAACTTATAGGACAGTTGCAAAAATAATACGAACCCCATACAGAAAGCTCCAACATAGCCCCCTGACACCCAGATCCACCAATTTTAACAGTTCCACATTTGCCATTCTATCTATCCATTCATCCATCAATCCACCTATTATCTATTTATCTAGTTTTTAAACTTTGAGAATAGGGTTTATACATCATGCTCCTTGAACTGCTTCCATGTATATTTCATAAGAACAAAAATATTCATTTAAGTAAACAACTTAAGGACAGATATCAAGTTCAAGAACTTTAATATTGATACAAAGCTTACAGCTCATATTTCAGTTTTCTCATGTCCCAATAATGTCCTTTGGGTCCTTTTCTCCTCTGTTATTAGATCCAGGCCAGGATTATGTATTACATTTAATTTCACTGTATTATTTTTTTAAATTGTGGAACCCTCTACACAATATAAATTTTTCCATCATAACCACTTCTAAGCATTAATGGGATTAATCACATGCACAATATTGTGCTATTCTCTCCACCTTCCGTTACTAACAGAAACCCTATATGAAATGCATTGACTCCCCATCCCACCTCCTCCCTGCCCTTGGTAACTTGTGCTCTACTTTTTATTTTTATTCATTTGCATATTCTAGCCATTTCATATGTGTAGAATTATATAATATCTGTCCCTTTGTGTCTGACTTATTTCACTCAATATCATTTCTACAAGGCTCAGTGGCATGTTCCAGAATATATTATTACAATGATTTGTTGCTATAAGAATCCTAACAGGGTCCCCACATTGGTTTTTGAATTTATACCTCTTAAGTTTCTGTTTTGTCTGTAACATTCTTTCTCCCTTTTAATTTTCTCATCCATTGACTTATTGGAGAAATCAGGTCATTTGCCCTTAAAATGTTCCATGTTATAGATTTGGCTATTTGCTTCCACTTTGTGTTGTTTTACTTGTTTATCTCCATGTTTCATGTCAAGAGTTGTTAGAAATTAGATTCAGGTTTGATTTCATGGATTCACCCTTGCCTTAAAAAGATGATTTAATTGGGTTTAGAATTCTAGATTGATTATGTTTTTCTCAGTGCAATGAAGATATCTTTCTGTTTTTTTTTTTTTTTTTCAACATCCATCATTGCTGCTGAGAAGCGACCCATCAGTCTATTGGTTTTTTTTCTTTTAGGTGACTTGCGGTTTCTCCCTGGCTGGTATTAAGATTGTGGTGGAAAAAGAAATCAAACACCAAAAAAGAAAATATAATGTTTCTATATATGGATTTCTGTTTTATTTATTTGTCCTGGGATTTGCTATGCTTCCTGGATCCAAAGGTCAGTGTCTAATATTAATTCTAGGAAATTCCTATTCAGTTTCTCAGAAATGGAGCAAACAAAATTACCACCCTCAAATCCCAGTATCTCCATTGTCTCCTTTTGAAACTGATTAGATTTTTACAAAATAATTCTCTTTCTTCCATGCCTGGTAAACTCTTTTTCATATGACCTCTCTTTTTGTCTCTCTCTACTACATAATTTCTTCAGATTATCATTTCTTTTTAAACTTTTAAATTTGACATACTTTAAAACTTACAGGATGCTTACAGGATGTATACCGAGCAGTGGGATTGCTGAATCATATGGTAGTTTTATAGTTAGATTCCTGAGAAACCGCTAAACCATTCTCCACAATGGCTGCCCCATTCTACATTTTCACCAGTAGTGGATAGTGGATGAGGGTTCTCTTTCCTCCATATCCTCTCCAACACTTGTAGTCCTCTGTTTTATTAATAGCCGCCAGTCTAATAGGGGTAAGATGATATCTCATTGTAGTTTTGATTTGCATTTCCCTAATAGCTAGTGATGTTGAGTATCTTTTCATGTGCTCTTTAGATATTTTTATTTCCTCTTTGGCAAAATGTCTATTCAGATTTCTTGCCCATTTTTTTTTTTAAAGATTTATTTATTT
>JAQZBX010040826.1:0-22548 GCA_029593785.1 Cabassous unicinctus | reverse complement strand
AATCCCTGGCCACCACCCGTCCTTAACCCACCAATCCACACTCTCCTCCTTTAGAGTATATAAGCCCTGCTTCTTCAATAAACTTTTGCAGCTTGATCAGAATCCTGTCTTGCTGTCATTCTTCATGTCCCCTTGTCCCATACCCCTTTCTCTCTTCACAGGTCCCAGCGAGACCTAGCCCTGTACACAGGCATGTTCTAACGCATGCTGTGTCTCATTCCTTCGCTGGATAGCTCAGAGCCTCAGTTGATTTGTCCCGCGGGCCGGGACAGTTGTAGCATTCATTTATACTGCCTGAACACCCACTTTGTTTCATTGAATTATAATCTCTCTCACACTCACTGTTTGTGATTCAACAACCACTAATTACATACCTATTAAGCACCACCCAATGTTCACTCCTGCACCACTGTTCTCTGATATTCAACAATCATTTCTTAAAAGTAACCATAACCCTTGTGGCACAACCTTTGTTACCTAATCAAATTAAACTTCTTGAACATTCTCTACAAACCATCCAACTTAAAAACACTGCACTCCATCTTTAGGCTATGCACCTTACACCTGTTGCACAACTAGGATTATTTCATCCAGTAATCCATGCACACCCACTCTATGCAATTCAATCATCACTCCTTGCAACCCACTTTTCAGCTTAAATTCCTTGCACAACAAGTGTTTTCCATGGTATTTCCATTTGGCACATCTGCTTATATTATTCAATTTACATCATTTGCACAGCAAAGCTATGCTATGCCTTCCATTCATTGATGATGCACACTTGATGTACATTACTTCACAAATACTCCGAACACACCCATTCTATGCTATTCCTCTATCACTCCTTGCACACCCAAGTGTGCTATTAAACTTTTACTTCTTGCATACCCATTATATACCAGAAAAATACATGATTTGCAAACCCACTCTGTAATATTCCATTTCCCTCCTTGCAATCCACTGAATGCTACTCAACTTTATGCTATTCAATTACACCTGTTGCAAAACCTCACTGTGTCTTTAATTCAACCCATTACACACCCACCCTAAGCCACTTAACTTTTCTCCTGCAAGTAATTAAATAGCACCTGTTGAACACACATTCTGCATCATCTAAATATGACCTATTGAAATCCAGGTGTTCAATTCAATTATTCTTGCAAACCCACTGTGTGATATTCAATTTATGTTTTGCACAAACATCTCAACCTATTAAACTTCCATTTCTTACATGCTTTCTGAGCTACTCAATTTTTACCCAGTGCACAATCAGGCTGTTCCATGAACTTCCACTCCATTAATAGTCACTCTGTCACATTCTATCACATTCAGCATATTTTAGTGTGCAATTCAAAATCACTTCTTCAATCAAATCAGAGATGACCTACAGAGGCAAACTTTAGTCCGCCCTCTTAAGTTCAGATCCAGAAACACATCACAGGTCTGGCCTGCTGAGGAAGTTGTTGCCACTGAGTTTTCCAGACGCCAGAGCATTTGTTATACTTGAAAAGTTACCACATCAGGAACTGATTCCACCTCCATAGACTTTAGAGGAACCAATTAAACACATCTGCCATGGTACTCATTGGACATCAGGTCTCCCTACATGCCACTGCAAACTCATATTGCTCATTTCTTCCTTATGCCATGTGGGGCAAACAGTTCTGTGGATCCTAGGGATTTGGTGGAATCTTAGCTGTAAGGATTCTGGGAAATACAGTGTTTAACTTTGCAGTCTCTGAAATACTAAGACTCATGTTTACAAGGAACTTGACATGGATATGGAGTGAGTCAACATTCACCTTATGAATATAAGATAATTAGGAGTTTTTACTGAGTTTCAATTACTCTTACTTCTCCCCAACATATTCAGGGAAATGCTCTACCTGCCTGTGGTGAAGTTACATGAAAAACAGTCATTCTTATTTGAGTATTTTAAATTTCTCAATAAATCTTTTTTCTTTTCCAATCTGAGGGCACTCAGTACAAAAAGAAAATCATTTCTGAGTCCCCTTCCTCTAACAAAATGTTTCCACAAAATATAGAATCCAAAAGAATATCTTTTCCTCTAAAAAGCCTTTAAACACAGAAAATGGTTTTCATATGATAAAACATTATTCTTCACAGTTAAATGTAGCGTTAAGATTTTAGTCGATTGTTCACTAATGTAAACAGATTTATTTTTCACAAGAAAAGTTAGAATACTTTTCAGATCTGCTCTCAAGTCCTCTCATATTGTTATAATTTCTGCCTGGAAATTTGCTGAATTCCAGCCCATTGGGGCCCATAGGCATTCACAGACCTTCTGCCATTCCAAACATGACATCCCAGCTGTTTCATCCCACAATTTCCCTTGCTAAGGTACTCTTTTTTCAGTGGTTTGCTTTTTCAAGTCTATGCAAATATCCTCATGGGCTTCCTCCATGCTAGGTAAAGGGGGTGGAAAGTTTAGCCTTATCCATTTGGAATACTAACAATTTTTTAATCCATTGTGACAGATGATGAAGTTTCCACAGACATACGGATTTACTCCAACGAAATTACCCCAGGGCCACTCTAAAGCTCTTGAGATCTAATGCCAATGTTAGTATGGTCATCATCATGGCTCAGCTATTATTTCCTTTCCCTTAAGTTTCTCATCCAAATCATTCAGTCTTTGGGTCTTAGATTTTTACTTCAGTTCCACTTCTGATACTAGTTTAGGTTTTATCATATTGGGAAAGTGAAATGATAGGACTAAATGAGGCCCAAACTAGTTAATGCAAGTAGTTTCTTTAAAACCATAGACACCAAATTACAGGTGTTGAAGAAATAGTATGCCCATTAAAGAGTCATAAAAATTATCACAAACAGATGAGGGGACTGTTCTAGTTTCAAAGGTAAAGGAAAGATTTAACAATCAAATGTACTGAATTAACACCAGGAATGAAGAAACTATCTACAAATCTTCTAGGTGTGAAGAAAATTTACATACAAAGGACCAGAATTTAAAAAGGCATCTCATTTCTTAACGACAAATCTGTATGTCAAAAAACCATGAAAGCATGCACTTCCAGCATTAAGAAATGACATTGGACATCCATAAACAGATAAGTAATCCCAGATAAATTGCATCAAATATATTTATATGCATTATTTCATACAAAATAAGTGTGATCCCTATGCTTCATGGCCCAAAAAGCATAGAAAGAGGAAGGGAGCACATTAAGTATATGATGAAATAGGACTTCCCAGGGTTCAAATTCTGCTCCTAGAGGTGAAATGAATTGTGAAGTTGAAAACTGGTGCAGGAAACCACATCATGCAACAAGAGGAAGTTTAATGAAACTGTCCCATTAAGACAAGCTCTTCAAAGTAACCACCACATTAATGAAATTATGCACTAAAGAAAGTCACCCACTGTGGCAGTTTGGTATTATTTATGAATTCCAAAAATGGATATTGGATTATGTTTGTGAACTGGTCTGTTCCTCTGGGTGTATTAGGTTATATTAACTTCAGAGGTTTCATTTTTACTTGATTAAATTATGATTAAAGCTTTGATTGTGCCAAGTCATTAGGACATTGAGTCCCTGCCCCCTTGGTGGGTGGGGACTCATGCAGAAAACTACACAGCAGAGAAAGGAGTCAGAGTTTTAATGCTGGAGGTCTGGGAAGTAAATATACAGAGAAGCAGATGCATGAGGAAAGAGAGAAGGCTCCATTAGACACAGCAGATGCCGCAGGAAAAGAGACTAGCCATTTGCCTGATAGTCTACAGCTGACCTTGTAGAAAGACCCAAGCAGTTGAGTCTGGAGAGAATTGAGCCCCTGGAGAGAGATGAGACTTATCCCAGTCCACAGCTGATATTGGAAGAAGCTAGGACCATGGAGCCTTAAGAGGAAGAGGAAGGCTGGACCCTTGCAGATGTCAGCAGTCATCTTGCTCCAACATGTGGTAACAGACTTTGGTGAGGGAAGTAACTTATGCTTAATGGCTTGGTAACTGTAAGTTTTGACCTCAAATAAATACCCTTTATAAAACCCAACAGATTTCTGGTATTTTGTATTAGTAGCCCATTTTGTCTATCCTGTAAATTCAGCTGGAAAAAATGTTATCCATAATAATGGCCTTCCCTTCCACATAACCCAACAATCCCACTTATAGGTATATACTCAAAAGAAATGAAAGCAGGAACTTGAACAGATATTTGCACACTGATGTTCATGGCAGCATTATTCACAATTGCCAAAAGATGTAAGCAACCCACATGTCTATCAACCAATGAGTGGATAAGCAAAATGTGCTATATACACACAAAAGAATATTATTCAGCCATTTAAAGGAATGAAGCTCTGATACATGCAACAACATGGATGAACCTCAAAGACATAATGTTGAGTGAAATAAGCCAGATACAAAATAACAAATAGTGTAGGTTCTCACTGATTTGAAATAATTATAATAAGCAAATTACAGTCAGAAAAAATAATCTAGGTTGCCAAGCACCAGGGTGTGGATAAGAAATGTAGAATCAATGGTTTAATTGCACACATTTTCTTTTTGGGTTGGTGGAAATGTTTTCATGATGGGTGATGGTTATGGTAGCACAACATTGTTAACATGGTTGATGGCACTGGGGTGTATATTTGAGTGTGGTTGGAAGGGGAGATGTTAGGTTGTATATGTGTTAGTAGAATGAAAACATAAAAATTAAATAATGGCCTCCCCTAAAATTTCTAGTAATAAGATTGTTCTTTCACAGTCTTATGAGCAATATTAAAATACATAAGATTTCACAAATGTATATCCCCATGCAGTCAGGAAAACCCAAAGATGAGAAGTTATATAAAAAAAATAGCCCTTCACTAGTGGTTCCTCTTAGCAAATGGAAATATTAAACTACAAAATTAGATTGAAATGTCCCTCACTTGGACCCTTCAAAATTTTCACAGGGTAATTTGAATAATATATGAAAACAATAAAAAATTCAACTTCACCTAGGTACACTCCTTCTTTTTGAATTGTCTTTCCACTCATTTCACACCTACTCTTTGCTATTCAACTTAAAATCATTGTGTATACTTGATTTGTGTATACAAATGTGTTGCACTTTGATATTATTTATGAATTCCAAAATAAGAGATATAGATTATCTTTGTAAACCTGTCTGTTCCTCTGGGCATGATAACTCTTTGGTTGTATTAGAGTCAGCTGAGATATTTGATTAAATTATGTTAAGATTAGGGCTTTGATTCAACCATGTCATTAGAGTGAGATTCAATATTGTATCCCAGCCCCCTTGGTGGGTTGTTAAAACAGACTCCCAAATGTCAGTACATACACAGAAGATACACAAAGGATCCTGTGGCCCCAGGAAGAGAGATGATCCTGATGGTTTAAAGCTGACATTGTGAAGAGAACAGAGAAGCTGAGCCCAGGAAGAAATGAGCCCAGAGGAACAGATGAGCTCTATGCTAGCCTACAGCTGAAATGAGAAGCAGCTGGAATCATGGAGGTTTAAGAGGAAAGAGGAAGGCTGAAACTTTGCAGATATCACCTCCATACATGGCAACAGATTTGGGTGAGGAAGTACCTCTTATGGTACCTTAAGTTGGACTTTGTGCCTTGTAATTGTAAGCTTTTACTCTAAGTAAAAACCCTTTATAAAAGCCAACAGATTTCTGTTACTTTGCATCAGCACCCCTTTGGCTGACTAAAACAGAATTTGGTAACAGAAGTGGGGTGTATTATTCAGGGTTCTCTAGGGAAACAAAATCAACAGGAGATCTCTGTAAATAGTATGAGATTTTATAAAATTCTCTCATGTGACTGTGGGGATGCACAAGTCCAGATTCCACAGGCAGGCTGCAATCCAGGGGCTCCAATGAAGATTGGATGAAGATCTTTAATGAGTTCCCAGGAGACATTGGCTGTCCAAAGATAAGGTGGAAAATTCTTTCTGAATGCTGAAATCACTTCCCTTTTTAAGGCATTCAACTGATTGGATAAAACATAACTCATTGCTGATGGCAATCTCCCTGGTTGACTGTAGATGTAATCAGCCATCCATGCAGTAAACTCACTGATGACTAAACTCCATAAATATCCTTGTATTACAATTAGCCCAGTACTTTCTTAACCAAACAACTGGGCACAATTTCCTGGATAAATTGTCACATTAGCCTAACTATCACATGAGCCATCTTATATCAAAGAGTTGTTCCCTGTCTCAGTTGAACAAGGTGGTACTACCCAAGACTAGAGGGCTGCTTGACCACAGACTCTTTAAACAACTAGCCAAAATTGGCAGAGTCATCCTGAAAACTGGAAAACACGTAAATGGTTGCAATAACTGGGAAAGTGCCAAATCAAGAAAAAGCAGCCTGAAAAATGGAAGGTTTGTCGTGCACATTCTAGTGCCTCCTCCAACCACTCTACAGCATGTTTTGGAGCCAGCCTCTCCTCCTACTTTAGGTCACTGACTCTGTTCCATATCCCATGTGAAAACTGTAGTGCCACTCTATCTTATGGAAGCCTGAAAGACTTAATAAATAACCAGTGACTAGCTTGCCCTCTTGGAAATTTTCCTGAGGGCAAAGAAGCTGCTTGGTAACAGCTAAAGTAGTGAAATAATTAAGGAAAAGCAGCCTGCAGCAAAGGACTACCTGCATTAATTCATATAATAGAACAATCAGAATAGTAGAAAAGACTATTTCAAAAAGAGTACAGGGATTATCCTGCCTGCAGCTGCAGGCTTTCTCCATTCCCTGGGATGGCCGTTGTCCATCATCGTCTCCTCACCAGGTAACTTGGGTGAGTTCATTGAGCTGTAGCGTAGGAGATGCAGCTCCACCGAGATTCCAGGCACAGCTCTCACATGGACGCTTTGGGGGCAGGGAAGGGAAAAGCAGTTGTAATACAGGTGCTTTTTCAGGACTTGGGAATTATCCTGAGTGACATTACAATGGCAGATATAGGCCGTTTTACATCAGCATATAACATGCAGATCTGTGTGGGAGAGAATGTGGTCTACAATGTGAACTATGGTCCAGACTTAGTGGCAAAGTCCCAGGATGTGTATATCCATTGCAGGTGATGTGCCACACTAATGAAAGATGTTTATGTGGGATGTTATGGAAGGTGTGGGAGGTGGGGAACATGGAAATCCCTGTAATTTTTGTGTAACATTTATGTAATCTAAGCATCTTTTAAAATATAAATAAATAAATAAATAAATAAAAAGAGTACAGGGGGAATATGAATTCCTATAAAGTGTAAACACATGAATTTCTATGGTCCTGAACAAGAATAAGCCCAGGAAAAGAAACAAACTCCACGATTCCATGCAGGCTCACATATGAGAGAGAGGACCCTATACTTTACATTTTCCTGGGATTACCTTCTTGATAAGTGGGCTAAGCTCTAATGTAAACCACAAGCCAAATTAATGGCAATTTGCAAAGACTATGAATGGTGCTGTTTTCCTTTTTAATTGTTGGTTTTTTGTTAGTTCCTGGAACTCAAGAAAATCTCTGTCATACAAAGATTTGTAAGTTTGTCTGGATACAAACTTAATGAACAGACCCCTCACAGAGTGAATCCCTTAGTTAACACTTTAAAATTTTAAAATTTATAGTGTTCACCAAAAACAAAAGATTATAAGACAAACAAAGAAACAGGAAATCGTGGCCCATACAAAGGAACCAAGATAAAATTCCAGAAACCATCAAAGAAGAGGACGAGATTTTGGACATAACAAAGACTTTTTAAAAAAGTATCTTCAATTTTAAGGAGGTAAAGGAAACATGGAAAAAGAATTAAAGAATATGAAGAAAACAATGAATGAACAATGAGTATCTCTTTGAGATTTTCAATTGGAACCAAAAATAAATCCTGGAGTTGAAGACCACAAGAAGTGAAATGAAAAAATCCCTTGACAATTTCCACAGAAGATTGTCTGTAGAAGAAAGAACCGAAAACCATAAAGTCAAACAATGAAATGTTTCAGGCATAAGAGCAAAAAGAATAAAGACTCAAAAAAAATAGCAAACAGAGCTTAAGAGATGTACAGGATGCCATCAAACTTATCAATATAGGAATTATGGGAATCCCAGAGGAAAAATAAAGAGAGAAGAATAAGAAGGAATATTCCAAAAATGATGGCAGAATACATCAAAAATTTAATGAAAGACATGAACATGGACATTCAAGATGCCCAACAAACCACCATCAGAAAAAACTCAAAGAGAACCACAAACAGACACATAGAAATCAAATTTTTCAATGTCAAGAACAAGGAGAGAGCTCTGAAAGCTGCAAGAGAAAAGCAATGGATTATGTACAAGGGAATCCCAGTAAAATAAAGTGCCAGTTTCTCATCAGAAACCATAGTTGCAAGAGGCCAGTGAGTTGAAATATTTAAAGTGCTCAGAGAAAACAACTGCCCACCAAGAATTTTATATCTAGCAAGGACTTTCTTTCAAAAAATGTAGTAGAGTTTAAGATATTTCCAGAGAAACAGAAGCTGAGGTAGTTCATTACTACTAGACCTGTCTTATAAGCAGTGCTTAAGGGAGTTCTTAAGACTGAAAGGAATGGACACTAGACAGTGGATCAGAGTGGCATAAAGAAAAAGACATCCAGTAAAGGTAACCATTTGGGTAATTATAAATGTCAGTACAATTGTGTTGTATTTTTTCATATGTAACTGCAGTTTTTACTTTTTATATGCTCTAAAATCAAAGGCAAAGGAAAGTAATGATAAGTCCATGCTATTGGAAATATAATGCATGAAGATATAATTTGTAACAAGTACAAATAAAGGTGCGAGTTGGAGGAGAATAAGAACAGCGTATCTGTATGTTATAGAAATTAAGTTGGTATCAAGTCAGCATGATTGTTATAGATTAAGGGTGTGAAAATTTGGCCCCAGTGTAACCACAAAGAAAATACATGAAAAATATATTCAGAAAAAATGAGGACTCAAAGTGGTACAACACAAAAAATCAAATAAATATGAAATAAGCCATTGACGGGTGAATTGAAAGTCATAAATAAAATAAGACTTACAAAGACAAAATAGCAAAATGGCAGAAGTGATTGTAACCATAAATGGATTAAGCTCTACAGTCAGAATACAGAGATTGACAAAATACATGAAAAGGCATGTCCCAACTATATGCTATTTATATGTGACTTGCCTTAAATTCAAAGACACAAGTAGGTATAAAGTGAAAGGATGGAAAAATATATATCATTCAAATAGTATGGAAAAGAGCTGAAGTAGGCATACTAATATCAAATAAAGTAGATGTTAATTAAAAACTGTTCTGAGGCAAAATGAAGATTACTTTATATTGATAAAAGGACAAATTCAACAAAAAGACATGTATACATGAAATGACAGAGCCCAAAATATATGAAGCAAATATTGACAGATTTGAAAAGAAAAAATATATTGTTCTTCATAAATAGTAGGATACTTATATACATTCAGTACATCAGATATAGAAACAGAAGATCAATAAGGAAATAGAAGACTTGAACAATACTCTTAACCATGGAGACTTAATGAAAATAGATAAATGATAGATAGGTGATAGATAGATAGATAGATAGATAGATGATAGCTAGATAGCAAGGCTCAATAGATTAAAAAATCTTGAAATCATGCAATGTGTCTTCCTTAACCAAAATGGAAAAAGCAGCCAAATTTCAATAACAGGGAGTAGTGGAAAATTCACAAATAAGTGGAAATTAAACAATGTTCTTTTAAACAATCAAAGAAGAAATCACTGGGAAATTAGAAAATATATTTAGGTGAATGAAAAAGAAAACAGAACATACCCAACCTTATGGGATGCAGCAAAGGCAGAGCTGAGAGGGAAATATATAGCTCTAAATGCTTACAATAAAAAAGAAAATAAAAAGATCTCAAATCAGAGATTTAACCTCACAACTGGAGGATTTAGGAAAAGAAGAGCAAACTAAATATAAAGTAGGCAAAGGAGGAAAATAAACAATCAAGCAGAGATAAATGAAATAGACAGAAAAGGACCAATAGAAATAATCAACTATGCCAAAAATTGATTTTTGAATAGACTGATGAAGGAAAAAAATCAACAAATAATGGTGTACAACATCAACACACAAAAATCAGCTGTATTTCTGTACAAGTATAATGAACACTCTAGAAGAAATCAAGAGGAAAATCCATTTACAATACTAAGTAATAGAATCAAATAGCTATGAATAAATCTAACCAAGAATGCAGAGGAAACACACTGTTAAAAGAAATCAAAGGAAACCTAAATTAATGGAAGGAAATTCCTTGTTCATGGATTGGAAGACTAAATAGTGAGATGTCAATTCTATACAAAGTGATTTACAGATTCAGTGCAATTCCAATAAAATTTCTAATGGCCTTTTTAGCAGAAATTGAAAATCCAATCATAAAGTGTATATGGAATTATAGGGGTCACAAATAATAAAGTCATCTTGAAAAAGAAGGATGAAGTTGGAAGATCACACTTTCTTATCTTAAAACTTATTACAAAGCCACAATAATCAAAACTGCATGGTAGTTGCACAAGGAGAGACATTTTGACCATTGGAATCTAATTGAGAGATCAGAAATAATCCTTTTACTTTTGACAAGGATTTCAAATCCGCCCAATTAGGAAAGAATAGTTTTTAAAAAAATGGTGCTGTGAAAATTGGATGACCATATTCAAAAGAATGAAGGTTGATCCCCACCTCAGACCACATACAAAAAATAACTCAAAATGAATCAAACACCAAAATAGAAGAACCAAGACTATGATGCTCAAAAGAAACCATTGGGAAGTATCTTCAGGACATTGTGTTAGGCAATGGTTTCTTGGTCTTCACATATAAAAGCATGAGCAATAAAATAAAAAATAAAAAAATAGATAAATGGAACCTCATCAATTAAAAAAAAGTTTTATGCATCAAAGTGAATTAGCGGGAAGTCGGGGCATGATGGATTCCTCTAGATTCTTGGCTATGTTACACAAAAGATTTTAAGAACATGCCGGTTTACTTAGGCCAGTAGTTTATTGAGAAATGGGGGAAGAGAACAGGATTACACAACTGAACCTGCAGGTGTGGGCTCCTCCAAGCAGAGAGAGTGTTTTGGGATTGTGGGGCTATCTTTCTTAAGCAATTATTTACCCATCACTTTCCTAATGTTGGGGGAGGGGCCGCAGCTTTTTGCTCTTCTGATTGGTTACCCCATCTGTTGGATCCCCAGTGGGCCACTAGTGAGTCCCCTTGAGGCTTTCCCTTAACTACAAATGAGATCTTGTTCCAATCTCATTCCAAGTGGGGTTCTTCTGGGTCCTTCCAGCAGCCTTCTTGGAGGCAGTCTTTTCCTCAGGGGGTTTCCAGGTGGGGTTCCATATTAGTCAGGTGTTTTGTAGAAATACCTCAAAATTGTCAGTCATCAAAAAAACAGAAGAAAGTCGGAGAAAATGCTCTAGCTGAGAGGAGCCTAAGGAGACATGATGATTAAATGTAAAGTGGTAGACTGGATGGGATCCTGGAACAGAAAAAGACATTAGATAAAAACTAAGGAATTCTGAACAAAGCATAGATGTTAGTAAAAATGTATCAATATAGGTTCATTAAATGTAGCACATATACCATACTAGTGCAACATGGTAACATTAGGGGAAACCTTTTTAGAAACTCTTCTGCAAAGATACTGGCATCATAACTACCTTAGCTATTGTCAATTCAAAGATGGTGGTTGAATTTGTTCATGTCCATTTGGCTTCTTACATATGCATACTCTACAATCATAGGGCATACTTCTCTGCAGGACTAAGTAAACATCGCTCAGCTTGTCATTCTCATGTAATGGTTGCTGCTCATTTTTTGTGCCTTGTGTCTACATCTATAGTCTACCTGCTGGTAGTGAGAACAAGGACAAGAAAATCTCTGTTTTTCACAGAATAATTTCCCCCATTCTGAGTCCTCTCATCTATACCCTGAGAAATGTGGAGTTGAAAATTGCAATGCAAAAGTTATGTTCTCAAAAGTCACATTCAGAGTCAAAGTGAATAAGATTATTTTCACTGTGTTTTCTATCCTATGACCCCAGGATAGTTAACAGGGATGTGTTAGAGAGTACTTCTCTCTTTGGGGTGTTGTTCTAAATGACCCCCAATATTAGATGAAACAAAGACACAAATTACTGTTATTCCTATTACAATGTGCACAATTTTATCTGATGAATGCAAGAAATGTCTTCCTTAAATGGAAGAACATTCCATGTTCATGGATTTGAAGATGAAATATCATTAAAATGTTTATCCTATCCAAATTCATTTACAGATTCAACACAATCCCAATCAAAGTTCCAACAGCATTTTTTACTGAACTGGAAAAGCCAATTATCACATTTGTTTATGAAGGTAAGGGGCGCTGAATAGCTCAAAGTATCTTTGAAAGGAAAAACCAAAAATTGGAGCAATCACTTTGCCTGACTTTAAAGCATATTAAAAAGCCACAGTGATCAAAACTGCATGATATTTCAATGCAGTTTTTCAATCCCAGTACCTCCTAATATATATATGTATATATACACCTGACTTAAATTGTCTCCACCTGACGAAATATCTGAAAAAATAAGCAGTTTAGAATTGCTTCTCAGTCCCAGTCCATTCAACTGGGACAGAAAAGTTTCTTCAACAAATGGTGTTGTGAGAACTGGATATCATATCTAAAAGAATGAAAAAGGATCACCATCTAATACCCTATCCAAAAATTAACTCATGATGGATCAAATACCTAAATATAAATGACAACAACATAAAGCTTCTAGAAATAATGTAGGGAAGCATCCATGATATCTTGTAGTAGGAAATGGTTTCATAAACTCTATATCAAAAGCACAAGCAATGAAAGAGACAATAGATAAATGGGACGTTCTCAAAATTTATAACTTTTGCTTCAAAAGTGTTTGTCAAGAAAGTGAAATGGCCGCATATTCAATGTGAGAAAATATTTGGGAACCACTTATCTGATAAGGGCCTAATATCTAGCACATATAAAGAAATCTTACATTTTGAAAAGAAAAAGAAAAACAACCATTTAAAAAGGGACAAAACATTTGAATAGTCAATTTTCCAAAGAAGAAATACACATGGCTAAAAAGCACATGAAAAGATGTTCAACATCACTAGCTATTAGGGAGTTGCAAAATCAAAGCTACAATGAGATAATATCTTACACCTACTAACCTGGCTGCTATTGAAAAAAACAAAAACAGAAAACTACCAGTGATGGAGAGGATGAAACACTCATTCCCTGCTGATGGGAATGCAGAAGGGTGCAGCCACTGTGGAGGATGGTCCGTCGGTTCCTCAGGAAGCTAAGTATAGAATTGCCATATGATCTGGCAATCCCACTACTAAGAACATACCCAGAAGAATTGAAAGCAGGGATGTGACCAGATATATACAAACCAACATTGCTTGTGGCATTATTCTTGTCACAATTGCCGAAAGTTGGAATCACCCCAAGTGCCCATCAACAGAGGAATGGATAAACAAAATGTGGCACATACATACAATGGAATATTGCTCAGCTGTTAGAAGGAATAAAGTGCTAACACACGGGATAACATGGATGAATCTTGAAGACCTTATGTTGAGTGAAGCAATCCAGGTATTGAAGGATGAACAGTAGATGACCTCACAGATATGAATTAAGGCAATTGAGCAGTTTCAGAGAGCTATTCTCTGTAAGATAGGTTTACAAGAAAAAGAAGAGAAGTTTGTGAGCCATCACCCATATGGATGTAATCTATGGTAGTGATAGACTGTAGTTATGAATTGAAGGGATAGGATGGGGGGTAGTGATATTATTGGGTTGGGTGATGCAAGGCTGACAGGTGGGTAGATTGGGAAGGGTGAGTTAGAAGGTCCAAGATACTGGGGGGAATATTGGGAGATGGACCCAGGTGAACACTGGGGATTTGTGGGTACAAGGTAGAAAATACAGAGGTGCGAATACTCATGGTAATATGACAAAGAAGAGTCACTGGTTTAGGGTGTTGGTTGGGGGGGCATTCAGGACAGGGCACAACTGGAATAGGCTCCTAGGGAGTGTGTGAGTGTTCATTCTGTCATAATGTGTTGTATCAGTGGGTGGAAACCCCCATAATGAGAGGGAAGGTGTTGGACTCCCATCTTCAGGAAGACCGATTTGTTCAGATATAGACAAGTGGGAGTCTCTCAAGAGCAAGGGCAGTTCCTATTAGGGGACGACAAGCCAGTGTGTCAAGACCTCTTGTTGCATGTAACGATGAATCTTGTCATCCAACAAGTCAAGCCAGGGGGTCATCATGGGCTCTGGGGGGATGGAGTGGAAGGAATAGAATAGATCAAACAGGGGGAATTTAGTGGTTAGTGGAAATGTTCTTCATAACCATATAGTGATGGACTAAGGACATGGTAAATATCATCAAAATTTATAAAAGTGGACGGTCTAAAATGTAAACCATAGTGTAAACCATTGACAATGTTTAGTAGTTATGTTTCACTATTTGTATACCAGTTATAACAATGCTACCATCCACATATAAAAATGTATTAATATGGGAGGTAGGAAAGGGGGAGGATGTTGGGTATATGAGAGTCTCCTGTATTCTGTGTGTGACTTGCTGTGATCTAAAACTTCTTTGACAACAAAAAGAAAAATAGTGAGACACTAGAGTGAGAGGGGTAAGGGGTCACAGTACAGACTGGAAACCATATACTGCAGGGATGAAAGGCAAAAGGTAAAAAAAAAAATTTTTTTTTTCATTTTTCTAATATCCTAATCTTTTAATTTTATTTTATTTTTAGTTTTTTAAAAAAATTTAATGTATTCTATCTCTTACATTTAAGATTATCATTATTATTTCATTTTCCTATTAATTGTATTCAGCTATTTTAATGGCTTCATCTTTGAAGAAGCTTTGGATCACAGAAGGATGGGGGAGGATTGTTGGTGTGGGGTGTCAGGGATGGGGCATGCATGGGAGGAAGTTCACCCGAGCATAAATATAAGGTATATAAAAATGTTCAAATGTTCACAGGGCATTCTCACAGTGGGTGGAGAATCACTCAGTAAATGAGAGAATACTGAATTCCCATCCTGGAGAGCCCTGCCACATTTTCTAAGGGAGCAGCAACAGTCCCCCAAGTGCAGGGGCAGTGACTGGCAAAGGAGGATGATCCACTGATGTTTCCTTGATGTTGGTGACTAGCCTTATGAATGTTTGCTCTTGAAATTGAAACTTAGCCTATTGATATGGGGTGCCTAAGGGTTGCCTCCTGACAGCCTCCTTGTTGCTCACATGTGGCCTCTCTCTAAGCCAAACTCAGCATATGAATGCATTACCTTCCACCCAGGATGGGACATGACTCCTCAGATAAGCCTCCCTGGCACTGAGGGATTGCTACCAAGTACCAACTGGCAATGCAACTGGAAAAGACCTTCAATAAAAGGGGGAACAGGTAAAGACAAATGAGTTTATATGGCAAAGAGATTTCGAAATGAGTTGGGAGATCATCCCAGAGGTAACGGTTATGCACATCTCAGTAGGATCTCATAGAATTCCAAAGTGAATATCACCTGAAATAGTGGGGCTCCTGAGGAATCTGGAGATACCCAGGTCCTAAGTCAGGGCAGATAGCTTCAGAGTTCGGTGCCTTGCCAGTGGGCCCTACTTTGGAGTTTTGTGCTCCTGAGAGTGACAGAGTTGGATTCAACTATGTTTTCCCTGCACATGGCTCATCTGTCCCTTCTATTCAAACCTACACTTGGTGCTGGAGTTTTTAGGTGTATGTCCACAGACTTGAGTCTTTGGGCTGTCCATGTGCCAGCTGGGCCCAGAACCTCAGTGGAGCAGCAACTCCTACTCTACTGTTCATTGGACTCACCCAGGACAACTGGCAGGGAGATGATGATGGACAACGGCCACCTTATGGAATGGAGAAAGTCTGCAGGTGCAGGCAGGATAATCCCATCCATCTTCCCCATGGGATATAAGTCCCCTCTCAATTGGAGGTGGAGTGGACATCAGCATCCCAGACTCCTCAGGATGGAGGGAAGAGCTATGGACTATAGTGGACTTAGTGATATTCTACTACAGACATATTGTGATTCAAGCAATGGAAGAAATAGCATTTGCATGGAGCCAGTGGCCACTGGAGGATCTGGAGGCAGGTAGAGGGAAAAACAGTTGTAATACAGGGTTTTTTTCGGGACTTGGAAATTGTCCTGAGTGGCATTGCAATGACGTACATAGGCCATTTTATATGATCATATAACATGCAGAAGTGTGTGGGAGAGAGTGTGGTCTACAGTGTGAACTATGGTCCATGCTTAATGGCAAAGCCCCAGGATGTGTTTATCAATTGCAATTAATTTGCCACACTAATGAAAGATGTTTATGTGGGAGGTGGTGGGAGATGTGGGTGGTGGGGCATATGAGAATCCCTATATTTTTTGTTTACGTTTATGTAATCTAAGTATCTTTTTAAAATTTTAAAAAATAAAAAAAAAATCCTGTGCAGAACAGTGAAGGTTCACCACTGCCTCATTCAGTTCATATCCAAAGACATTTCAAGAAAGGTTATCTTATTTGCCTACACTGTAATAATTCAGGTTCCTGGATCTTGGTACTAAGTCCCTCACTTTCCAAACATTTTTCCTTGTTTTTGGTATAGGCTGAAAATAAAGGACTCTTCATTTAAAATATTGAATAACACAGTCACACTTAGAATGACAAATAGGAGTCTTTCCTGTTCTACATTTTCAACCACATTCCCAGACATAAAAGATTTGAAATATTTTAATTCTTCTTGCCTATATCCATAATATAGATTCATTTTTTATTTTCTTTTTCAATTAATATTCAAATGATTGATTTCTTCGTGGCATTTCTATAGTGTATTTGCCAATCCCAATATTCACAAAATAATTATATCATAATTTTAATTAAATTAATTCATTTTTTGTCATCAAGCAATAATTTATTGCTGTTTAGCTACTTACAAATTTCTTGTTCATATAATTTTTTGCATTATTTTGTCACTAGCTTCATTTTTTTTGAATCACACGTTTATGATAAAATTTTACCAAAACAATCTTAAAGCTGCTGCTGTGATGCTACTACACATAGTTAAATTTATCTTATAATCTACTGTGTCCAAATTTTTCCCTTGAAGTGTCTGCTGTTAAATTAGGTGCAACCAAACCTTGTCCTCCACATATCCTGTAGCAATGAAGAATAGAAAGTTTAATCATTTATTTTTTGCTCTTTACTTTTCCCAGTTTTCACCATGCTACAGAATGGAGTAGAGGTATCATTTATTGTTTTCCTCAAATCTGAATAAGGAGCAATGCATTCAGAAATTTATATACCTCTAAAACACGAAGTATGATTCAATATATTGTTAACATGCCACTTATCTAATTAATACAATGAAATTCCACTCAAATATCACACCAAATTTCCTGAAAAATCTGACACACTGATCCTAATATTTATGTAAAAGTCAAAGTCCCAAGAATAGTGCCATTGAACCCTTTGCTCTGGCCTCCAGCTGGGCACTTCTTGCTCTTCATGCTCAGGGCCTGACAGGCAAGAATAGGGGTCCCTGCCTTGGCAGGAGTGCTTGACCTGACCTATCAGGATGAAGGAGCCATGCTGTTTTATAAGAGGAGGAAGGAAGAATATTTTTGGCACCCATATGATTTACTTAGGCACCCTTTGATATACCCCTGCCTAACTGTGTTAATATATGGACAAGAGCAGCAAACCCTGCCTGAGAAGGGCAATGTGACCAGGACATCAGATGCAACAGAATTGGTGATCTGGCACCTGGTAAGCTTCTTAGACTAGCAGAGGGGCTAGGCGGGGTGAGGGAAATCTAGAATGAACAAGATGGGAGATAATGAGTATCAGTTGTGACCTCAAGATCACCTGCAAAGCAGTAGTTTTATGGTGTCAATAAACTTCCTCTTGCAAGATTCCTACAGGAGGAGAGGCCACCTAGAATCTAGGAGGAGAGCTCCCTGAACATATAAAGAGGGTTCAAAGTGGCACAAAAGATGTACTAGATCCCGCTTAAGAGAAGAAATTCTTGCCCAGATTTTAAGTGTTAAGAAATTAATTCCATTCTGCTGAGGATGACATGCAATGAAGGCTGACAAAATCTTATGAGATGATCCATGAATTAATAGGAAGAAAAACCCAGACTGAAAAGGGTGAGAATGGGATGGGATGAAAAGAAATGCTGTTGAAGAGACTCTGCTCACAGCTTGCATTGAAAGGAGATAAGAGATCAGCAGCTGGAAATAAAAGCTCAAAAGTGTTTTAATTTTTTTTCAAATTTCAGAATGGCAAATTTTAGAACATGTTTGAAATCTAAGATGGATCAGATTGAGAGGGAGTAGTTTAAAATAAAATATATGACTTATAAATAATGATATAAAATTAGTGATACTGGAGGAAGGAAAGGGATTCAAACACAAAGTTAGAGATAAAGAAGACAGCTGAGATAAAAGAGAACACCTCATCTTTTATGGGAGAGAGGCCAATAGAGGAATACTCTGAAATTTAATGGCCCAAAATTCCTACCTCCAAAAGTACTTATTTCAATTCTGAAATAGGTTTCAAAGAACCTGCTGAATGCATGTGGAAAGCCAGGATTGTGGAGATTCAAAGGTCATGGCAAAGGTTTAAAATAGTATTTATGAAGCATGGGGAATGGAAATGACCTGCAAGACCTAATAGGATTGACTGGGAATTTTTGAGAAATGCCCCAGATCCTGTTGTCATAGCCCCAGATCCAGGAGAGTACTAACTATGTAACTTGGTAAAAGTGTTTCCTCCTGGGAAACAGGATTTTTAATCTGGAAGGGCCTATCTCTGCAGTCAAATTTTTTTCTGTAGACTTACCAGGACACCTTCAATATGCTGCTTTGGAAGCCTAGACAATAGGTAGCTGTTGCAGGGAGTGGCAGACACCTAACTTTTAGTTGGGCAAGAAATAGTCATGTTTCTAGACACCAAAGGCATTTTAAACTGAGGATGCCTGGAGGCCAGGAATGAATATAAATGATCCCTGTGGCCAAATGCTCCTGATATTTTTAGAGCCCCAAGATAAATTCAAGCACCATTAAATATGATGTACAACCTTCCTTCTCTGTCTTAATTTCTTCACCCATAAAATATGAGTGGTATTTTAAACCAACTTTTTACTCTGAATAATAAAATAAATTGTTATATGTAGAGTAATTTGAAATAAGTTTTAAAATGAGTGTTAAATTAATGTTTATTTATAATAATAAAATTATTTAGCTATCAAGCCCAGATGCACTTTCTGAGTCAAGGAAATGACAATTCATGACCTCATTATGAGAAGAATGAAGTGTGAGTCTAAGACATTATATGAAATTAGAGAAAATTGTATTCAGGTTGAACAGAATTATGTGGAAGTGTGATTCCTGATTAAAATATACCAATCACAGACAATAAACCAATCCTTAGGGAGGGGGAAATTGTTCACAATTTTTCAAATTTTCTAAATAGAATCAGACAACTTCAGGCCAATGACTTATACTTGGAATTAATAATTCTAACAGGATCAAACACCTCACAGGACTAAGAAATTGGCAATATTACATTGATAAATTTCCATCTACAATATTGGAAAATCTTAATTGACCATTAAAATAGCTAAAAAGGATATTCTCAATAATAGATGTCCTAATTTAAACTAAGTAATCCAACAAATATTCTTCATTAATTTAGATATGAAGCATGGAAATAATTTTAAACCAAAATCTTTGAAATCATGTAATGCTCCCACAAAGAGCATGAGATAAAAAATATACTTTGTATTCTTGTCTACTTATGAAAATTTACTCATTGCTATGGCTTAAATTATGTTTTAAAAGCTTTTTAAACTGAAAATAAAGAGTCTAAGTCATCACAAATTTAAGCAGTTGGCATTAAACTTTTCTATTTTTTCTCATCCTCAGGCATCCCAATTCAGGTGTTTATTTTCTGCTTCTCCCTATTAATTGCCATCTATGACATGCCTCAAATGATGTTTATACTGTATTTCTTTTTAACTTCTTAAAGTAAGTACTTATATTGTTCAATTAGTTTTTTCCACAATATAAGGCAAAAAAATATCCTATGAATATGGGTTTAGCTTTTTTTTCCCCCTCTTTCAGGATGTGGTACTTTCCTATATAAATTTATGGGGTAATTGTGGAATCCATTCTATCTTCTCTGTCTTCAACATTACTAAATTTCTTTGGATATACTTGTTGAACATCAAGAAATGCTGGGTTTAGAAATGATCCAACAGGAAAGGGTAAGCTTATGATTTATAGTTTGAGTTTATACTTTTTCATATTAAAGCTATTTTGTTTTATAGCATGATTGGTCTTTGCTATTCTGTTTATTCCTAGAGTGTATGAGACAAGGAAGCAAAATAATTGCTTTTGGTCAACTGTTCATTTATGTCTATAATACCTAGACTAATGCCTAGGCCATTACTGGTGCTGGAATTTGAGAGAACCCAATAACTAACTTTTCTTTAACCCACTGCATTGCTGAATAAAAGGAAAACAAATGGCTGGTCAATGGATATCAGGTATCAGACTTTTTTTGACAGAGATGTTGGGTGATGTGGTTTTGATGTGTGGAAACAAAGAGGTGCCTAACACTGAAACACAGCACTAAGCAGGTCTGTCCACACAGTCCAAGGGGGGCTGGATAACGGCAAGCCTGCTTCTGCATGGCAATGGATGCTTTTATATATTACAGCAACACTAAAGATGCAGAACACCTGCTTCCTGGTGGCTCTTGAAGAGATCAGGAGCTTAAGCAAAGCACTCACCCATCGTAACGGCACCAAGGAACTAATTCACCATTTTTGCTTTGCTAAGAATTTGTACAATATTTTTGTACAATATATTTTTAATGAAATGAGGCATGAATTATTTGTAAGCTTTGTAAGCTTTGTTACATCCCCTTGAGACTGACTGTGTAGGTATGTTCTTTATAAAACATTTAATCTCCATTTAATGACATAAATCCTATTGATTCCATACTGGAGTCCACTCTGAAATGAGTTTGCTTTGACTTCCTTCACTTAAAATACGTCATTATCACAGTCTGCATTTGACCAAATAAATTATTTTTTCACCCATGAACAGCATCTACATATAATAATTGTCTAAGTCTATCTCTTGCTATGATTTTTGAGAAAGTATTTATGTGTTTATATAATTATGAGGGTCATATCTTGATTCCCCAAAGGTTTTGTAGGCATTTGTCAGTATCTCATCTAGGTGGGGAAACTGGTTTCCATATTTGACTTCTGATTCTTTTCTTTTGTTTTGTTTTGATTCTGATGGTAAATATTTATCTTTGAGTTAAAGATAGTATGAAGGATATTTATTAAAGAATTTTTATGTTTATAAATTTTTATCCATACAAAGAGTGAGCATTCCAAAACTCTATAAAGTTTCTCTTATTTAAATTTTTTTGAGTTAAATTATGAAATTGTTTTTTATGTCATTCACTTTCTTATCTTTACTAGGAACATTGATTTCTTTAGTTTGGGATCAGTTTCCATAGCATTCTTATAATTACTACTCATTTAAAAAGGTTTTACTTATTTCTTTTTCTTTTATTGTTTTTCAAGGATGTCCTCTGTGTATGTATATGATAGTTTAGAAATATCTATTTTCCTTTCTTTTATATCTCAATGGGTACTTTATCTGAGATGCTTCTCTTTTTCTTTTTCATTATGTTTTGGAACTCTGCTAAATTTTCCCTTTTTCAAGATGGTTTTGACAATTCAGGAACCCTTATCCTTCCAACTCAATTTGATGATTGGCTTTTCCATTTCTGCCCCCAAAAAAATGCTGTTGTAATTTTTATTGGGATTTTGTTGAAACTGTAAGACATTTTGTATAGAATTGACATCTTAACAGTATTTAGCCTTCCAATCCATGAGTATGGAATTGCCTTCAATTTATTTCAAGCTCCTTTGATTTCTTTTAGCAAAGTTTTGTAGTTTTCCACGTATAATTCTTTACATATTCATTAAATTTATTTCCAGACTCATGCACTCACTTAGTCCACGCAGCTTGGGAGTCATGCAGAGACAGCACAGCCCAAGTTCCTCCTCCCACAGGTAATAGTGCCACACAGAGTGATGAATTAGACCTTCATGCATGTCCAGGCACAAGGACCCAATTCCACAGAGACCCAGGGTGTAACACAAGGCACTGAGGTGTGCTGCATACAAAAGAGCCCCAAGAGGAAAAAGTATATAGAGAGACCATAGCAGAATAGTTGTCAAGAGCTGTGAACACCAAGTCCAATTTCTATTGACTACACCACCTAAACACAAAATGAAGTTTTCTGGATTGACCCACCTTTATGCATTGACCCCGATCTGGGTACATGGGGTAGGATAAGCTAATGGGGAGGAAATTGGAATCAGTAAAGCCTCACAAAA
>JAQZBX010040825.1:0-15985 GCA_029593785.1 Cabassous unicinctus | reverse complement strand
AAAGATTTTGAAACATTGGTGTTAATTCTTCTTTAAATGTTGAATAGAATTCAACAGTGGAGCCATCTTTTCTTTGTAGGGAGTTTTTTCTATTACTAATTCAATCTCTTTACTTATTATAGGTATATTCAGATTTTCTTTTTTTTTTTTTAAAGAATGAACCCAGAACCTTGTACGTGGGAAGATGTCACTCAAGCACTGAGTCAATTGGCTCCCCTGAGTTGGTTTTTTCATTTGTTTTCTTGTTTTGTTTTTAGGAGGCACCGGGAACTGAACCTGGGAGCTCAACTGCTTGAACCACATCCACTCCCCTTCTATTTCTTTTTGAGTCAGCGTCAGTGTTTTATAACTTTCTAGGAATTCATTAATTTCATCTAGCTTTCCTAATTTGTTGGCATAGGTCATAAGATTCTCTTATAATGCTTTTGTTTCCGTAAGATGAGTTCTAATGGCCCTTTTTTCATTCCTGAATTTTATAACTTTAGTCTCCTATCTTTTTTCTTGATCAGTCTAGCTAAAGATTTGACAATTTTGTTGATATTATCAAAGAAACAACTTTTGTTGTTACTGATTTCTCTATTATTTTTCTGTTAATATTTATTTCTACTTTAATCTTAAATTTCCCTCTATCTTTTTATTTTGGATTTATTTTGTTCTTCTTTTTCTAGTTTCTTAAGGAGGAAGTTTAGGTCTTTGAGTTGAGATAGTTCTTTTTTGATATAGGTGTTGTAGCTATAAATTTCTTGTAAACACTGCTTTAGCTGAAACCCATATATTTTGATTTGTTGTGTTTTCATTTTCTTTCATCTCAAAGTGTTTTTAAAATTTCCCTTGTTATATCTTCTTCAACCCACTGGTTATTAAGGAATATGCTTTTTAATTTCTATATATTGAGAATTTCCCAGATTTCTTCATTTTATTGATTTCTAATTCCATGCCATTGTGTCCAGAGAATAGGACTTGTATGATTTCCATCCTTTCAAATTTATTGAGACTTCTCTTATGGCTTAACATATTGTCTGTCCTCTAGAATGTTCTGTGTGCACTTGAGAAGAATGTATATTCTGCTGTTGTTGGGTGGAGTGTTCTAAAAATGTCTTTTAGGTTTAGTTGGCGTATAGTATTCAAGTATTCTATTTTTTTACAGATCAGTCTAGTTCTATCCATTATTGAAAATGAGGTACTGAGTTGTCTAATAATTATTATTAAATTATTTGTTTCCCCCATTAAATTGTGATAGCTTTTTCTTCATGTATTTTGGGGCTCTGTTGTTAAGTGCATATATGTTTATAATTGTTATATGTGGATTGACACTTTTATCATTATTAAATGTTTTTCTTCATCTCTAGTAACAATTTTTATTTTAAAGTCTATTTCTGATATTAGTATAGCCACTCCATCTTTCTCTCTTTGTTACTGTTTGCATGGCATATTCCCACCCCCCCACACACTTTTTGCTTTCAACTTATTTGTGTCTTTGAATCTAAAGTGTGTCTCTGGGATACAGCCCATAGTTGAGTGGTATTCTTTTTTAATCCTTCCTGCCAATCTCTGTCTTTTGATTAGAGTGTTCAAGCCATACATTTAATGTCATTACTGATAACGTAAGATTTATGTCTGCCATTTTGCTAATTGTTTTCTATGGGCCATGTCTTTTTTGTTCCTTTTCCTTCATTAGTGCCTTATTTTGTATTAAATAAGTATTTTCTAGTGTACCATTTTAATTCTCAAGTTATTTCTTTTAAAAATTGTGTTTTTTTAGTGGTTGCCCTAGGGATTACAATTAGCAACTTAATTTATAACATTCTAGTTCAGATGAATACCTACTTACTTTCTATAGTTTTAAAAATTGCTCCTATATGCCTCCCCATTTTCTTTTGCTATTATCATCATACAAATTACATCTTTATACAATGTATGTCTATAAAACATATTTATAATTATTTTTATCTAGTTGTATTTAAAATCAGATAGGAGAAAATAAATGTTATAAACAAAAATACATTTAAAGTTCATTTATATTTACCTTTATACTCTTATCAGTACTCTTTATTTCTTAATATGGATTCAAGTTATTACTTTCTAAAGTTGTTTCATTTCAGCCAGAAGGACTCATTTTAGTATTTCTTATAGGGCAGGTCTGCTAGTGACAAATTTTCTGTTTTTATAGAAATTCATGTATTCATGTAAAATTTATAGAATTTTTAGTTGACAGTCTTTCACCACTTGGAATATGTCATCCCACTCCCTTCTGGCATTCATGGTTTCTGATAAGAAGTAAGATGTTAATATTGTTGAGCATTTCTTGTACACCATGAGTCACTTCTATCTTGCTTCTTTCAAATTTCTCTCTTTGGCTTTTGACACTTTGATTATGATGTGTCTAGGTGTGGGTCCATTTGAATTTATCCTATTTCAAGTTTGTTTAGCTTCTTGGATGTGTAGATTAATATTTTCTTAATCAAATTTGGGACTTTTTCAACATTATTTCTTCAAATAGTCTTTCTGCACTCCCCCCTTCTTCTACTGACATGCCAATTATGCATAGGCTGTTATGCTTGATGTTGTCTCACAGGTCCTTAGGCTATGTTCATTTCTCTTCATTTTTTTTTTATGCTCCTCAGACTAGATAATTTCAATGGACCTATCTTCAAGTTTGCTGATTCTTCCTTCTGCCTTCTCAAATATGCTGTGGAAACTCTTTAGTGAAATTTTCATTTCAGTTATTGTACTTTACAGTTCCATAATATCTGCTTGGTTCTGTTTTATAAATTCTATCTCTGTATTGATATTCTCTATTTGTTGAGACATTGCTTTCTTGCTTTCATTTAGGTCTTTGCCCATTTTTTTTTTTTTTTACCTCTTTGAACATATTTAAGACATTTAAATTAAAGGCTTTGTCTAGTTTAGTTCAATGTGTGTGCTTCCTCGGGGACAGTTTTTTATTTTCTTTGCTCATTTCTACCTCAAATGAACCATACTCTTTGTTTCTTTGCATGCTTCATAATTTTTTGTTGAAAACTGGACATTTTTAATATTATAATGTGTAATTCTATAAATCAGATTTCTCCAACCAAGTTGTTCCTGTTTGTTTAGTAACAAGTTAGTTTCTGAACTAGTTCTGTAAAGTCTGTATTCTTTATCATGTATAGCCAGGAAAATTTCTCCTCATTTAGCTTGGTGGTCAGCTAATTATAGAACTGAGATTTACTTAAATGCCTGGAAACAATAAGTCTCCAAGCTTATGCCTAGGGGCTCTGTGTGCATGTTGGTCATATTTCAATGCTTCAGCAGACAGTTTACAATTCTGCTTACTCTTCACTTCTTGCTTGCATGGAGGCTACAGGTTAGCTAGAGGTGAGAGTTTATGGCCTTCTTAGATTTTTCCTGGGTGTACACACAGCCTCATACATGAGTGTGGCCTTCTTGAGTCCCAAGAATATATAAGATTTTTTTTCAAAGCCCCTGTGGCCATTTCATTCCCCTTTTCCTTTTAAGTCTTTTTGGTTTGTCATTTGCCCCAACTTTTTCCAACACCTCAGACAGATGTGATGTTAAATAATTGCCACTAATTGTATTCAAGTTACACTCCTATGTAGAAAGCTATTTGCACTGGGTGAGCTTTGAGTCAGGTGACATACAGACAAGCCTTGAGAGTGGGATTTTCTAGGGAACAGGAGACAGGTCAAAGAGTGACAGTTGTCAGTTATCTGAGAATAGAGTCTTGGAGGGGCTCCAAAGCCATTCTACCCCCTCCAGTAAATGCTAGACTGCTGGCTTATGATTGTGGGGATGTTGGTTTTCAAGGTTACCATGAAGCTGAGGGTATAGGACAACTTAAAACACCAAAAAGCTTTCTGTTCTTACTGATATTTAGCCATTTATCCAAAATAAATGCTCTTCTATTAATATTTGTTTGGAGCCTTTGTTTACTTTCTGGAATTCTGAAAAAGTTGACTTTGGAAAACTTTGCCAGTGTTCCCCGTTGTTTTTATGGAGGAAAGGATTTTCAGAGGTCCTTACTTTATCATTCCTGCTGACATCACTCATAGTTCATTTACCTTTTCAACTAAACTTCAAAAATACATGGGCTTTCAGATCAGAAATCCTGCAGACCAATTGTGTATCAATTATCAATCGGCTGGTTACCTTGGGAAAGTTATTTACCCTCCAAAAAACTCAGCTTTTTCTCCTGTCAAATGAAGCTCCTGAAGTCATCACCATTGCAAGAAACATGGAAATATTAAATGATATATGAGATTGCAATGTAATCTCTAGGAGTAAGTTATTTCCTATTCTAACCTACATTTCAATGTGCAGTTCAATAATACCAATATTCATAGATCTTTCTTCTTCTTCTGGGTCTCAACACATTGAATATCTGATCTCCTTCTCTTGACATTCACAGCTCCCTAAGTTGTATCTTCTCATTTTTTTTCATTGTGATGGATAGAGTCTAAGGGCCCTCCATGATTCCTGCCTCCTATTATTCATGCCTTTATATAATCTCCTTCCCTTGAATGTGGGTGGGACCTGTGACTTTTTTCAAACTAATAGACTAGAATAGGAGATGGCATGTCACTACCATGATGATGTTACTTATGTAAGGCTCTGTCCCACTAGCAGACTTTCTCTTTTTCTTCTGTGCTGGTTTTGAAGAAATAATTTTCCATATTGTGAGGCATGGCCCATGGAGAGGGCCACATGGCAAGGAATTATAGAGTTTGTCTAGGAGCTGAGGGTAGCCTCTGTTCAACAGCCTGCAAGAAATTAGGGCCCTCAGTTTTACAGATGCAAGGAAATGAATGCTGCCAACAACCTGAGTGAGTTTGGAAGCAGGTACAATAGTAGTCAAGCCTCCACATGAGAACTGAGCCAAAGATGGTACCTTAATTGCAAACCTGAAAAGGACCTAGTGAAACTGTGCCCTACAGAAAATGTTTTACAATAATTGTGTACTGTTTTAAGCTGTGGTTATTTTTACATAGCAATTGAAAACTATTTTATTCTTCAGAACTTCTAATATCTGACCTCCTCTTTTTGACCCCATGTAGTCCTAAAAGTTCGATTGCCTCCTCTTGATACCCATAGACCCACACATCTGACTTCCTTCATTGGAACTCTAGAGCACTAAATGTCTGAACTTTGGATAAATGGTCTGAATCTTCCTTTGCTTTTATTCATATTCTTCATTGAGATATTGGCCACAGTTTTTTACTTTTGCTGTTAGAGGCTGCCTTACCCATTTTAGATTAGGTTCTACTGTATTTTAGTTCCTTAAGGTCAGAGACCAATATTCACTTATCTGTGACTTTCAGTACATCAAGGTAATGTCTGGCGCATCATATCCTCTTACAAAATGATTGCTTAACAGAAAAAAAAGTAAACTCAATAAACCCCCTTCTCTCTTCTCACAAATGCCACTGCATGGAGTCTCCCTTCCTTTTCCTTTCCTTTCCCTTTGGAAACTCCACTTTCCTTGTGTCTGAGCTTCCCTCACTGCTGCTCAACTTTTTCCCAATGTTCAACTTACTCCATTGCCTTTATTATGAATTTACTTGGAATCTCTAGTAGTCAAAGCTTGAGAATAAAGGAGGTTATATGTGTTTGGGGAAGGAGAGGGGGTAGGTGGAAGAGAGACATGACTACTCTACTCTTTCAGTTTCCCAGCTGCTAAAACAAATATCATACCATGGGTTGGCTTAAACTACGGAAATTTATTGGCTTATGGATTTGAGGCTAGGAGAAGTCCAAAATTCAAGTGTTAGCAAGGCAATGTTTTCTCTTAAAATACTGTAGCATTCTGGGGCTGGCTGCTGAAGATCCTCGGTCTTTGGCTTTTCCATCACATGGCAATGCATATGGCAGCCTCTTCTCCTTTCTCTTCTGGGTTACGTTGATTTCCAGCGTTTGGATCCTCCCTGTGGCTTCCTCACTGTGGCCTTCTCTATAAGGTCTCCATTAATAGGATTAAGACCCATCCTGATTCAGTTGGGTCACACCTTACTAGAAGTAACCTCATCAAAAGGTTCTACTTATAATGGATTTACACCCACAAGATGGATTAAGATTAAGAACACGGTTTTTCTAGGGTACATAACTCCAAGCCACAATACTTGCCTTCTCCTGGCCTTGAAGGTAGCAACTCCAGTCCTAGGCCACATACACTAGTCCAGTGATTCTGAACTGAGATTCATTTTGTCCCCCAGGAGCCATTTGGCAATATCTGGAGATATTTTTGGTTGTCACAACCGAGGGTGGTGGTGGTGGGTAGTTCTACTGGCATCTGGTGAATAGAGGCCAGAGATGCTGTTAAACATTCTATAACACACAGGACAGCCCTCTACAGTAAAGATGTCTCTGGCCCAAAATGTCAATAGTGTCACAGTTGAAAAACCCTGCAGTCTGTGGTCAATTTTAACTTCAGATTCTTTCTCCTTAACCCCTGGAGACTCATAGAAATGTTTTCTTAACATGTCAGTAAATCTTCAAACTTTGTATCTACTCTCAAATCACCATTAGTATTTATGGTTAGCTTTAAATAAAATTTCTCTACACAGGCCTAGTAAAAACAACAGAAAGAGAGTATCACAGCTGTGCCTGTGTTGTGTCACTGTGTAAAGTTGTTCCTAGTTTGTTGTTCAGTGTTGATTTTTGGGGATAGGAGCTGTACTTTCAACTATATTTTCTGCACACAGTAAGGGCTTAAGGAGCAGTTTTTGAATGAATGATTCCTCTTCCTACTTTCCATTTAAAAACTACTTTTTTTTTTTATTTTTTACAACCAATGGTATTTGGTATAATCACATAGTTGTGCATTCATCACTTCAATCGTTATTAGAGCATTTTCATTATTTCAATAATAATAATAATAATAAACAAAAACAAACAAGAAAATTATTCACCTCTCAATCTCTCTGTGCTTTCCTTGCTGTACATAGCTGCTATTGCTAGCTATTATTGCACAAATATTTATTTATTTATTAAGCAGTTTTGTTGAGATATATTCATATACTATATGATCTATCCAAAGTGTATAATCAGTGGCTTTTAGTATAATCACAATGTTGTGCATTCATCACCACAAAAATTTTTAGAGCAATTTCATTACTCCAAAAAGAAAAACTCCACACCCCTTAGCAGTCCTTCCCCGGCCCTACATAATAAAAATTGTTTTTAATGAAACATTTTAGTTATTTAATATTAATATTTAATTTTTTCATTATTTTTATTGCTGTCAGAACTTTATTTTATTTCAATCAGTGCACAAAGGCAACCTAGAAATTAACTTCCTTCAGGATTATGAATTCATAAGAGAAAAAGTACTGAGAATATATATTGCCCTTCAGAAAAAGATGGCTAACAGACTTTACCTGAAGCTAATAACTGATGACAGAGTATTGAAGATAATATATGGGTCTTCAGAAGGAAATATGGAACCAGGGAGCTGGCTTGATGGCATGGTCCCCATTACTTTATACCAGCAGCAGACTCTGTACCCTCTAAAGTTTCTCTACTCATCATTGGAAGATTGAACCTACTTGGGTTGACTGATGCTTATAAATTATCCTAGATAAACCTTATTTAGATCTATGGGCCAAACAGAACAGCTATAATTTTTAGCTGCTGGGAGTGAGTCCAGGATAGAGTAGCAACTCCAAAAGTGAGTTCCTCAGAATTCAGGTCCTTGGGAAGTAAAACATACACACACACAAAATTTGTATGTGGAATGAGAAATGCGATCCTCATTTCTCATTAAGAAGTCCCACAGAAAACAAGTCCATTTAATTTTATAGAACTCAGGATACCCGGCCCTGACTGCCCACACTTTCCATGTGGTGCCCATGAACAGTCATGGGAGTGATGTTCCTCAGATTTTTGGTTCAATCATATAGAGGAAAGAGCACTGGGAACATACAGTTTCTAAACTTAGGGCTGCCATTTTAAAGCTTAGTAACCCGTAACGAGAACTTCCACTATCTTAGCCATGTTTTCTTCATCTGTAATATGGGTTTGATAATATCTACCCTGCATTTTTTGCAGGGGTCTTATGTGCATCAAATGGCAGAATGGATGAGAAACTGTAATCTGTCTAATGCTAGACCTGTGCGAATTACCATTATGTAAGCTCTTGTGTGCTGGCCTTGTTCTCCACAGATCACATAGAATGCTCATCAAATTGGAAACGTGTCTTCTGAGTTTTAAATAAACTCTTCCCAGGATCCCTGCCACTGATTATTTTCTGCTAAATCACAGATTATTCATTTGGATTATACCCATTTGTAATTTGGAGCAGCTGGTATTTAATTTAGTTCCACACAAGATCAGAAGCCTTGGCGATGGTATCATGCTTAGGTAATTCTTTGTTATCACCTTCAGTAGCTATCAGACTTCTGTATATGTAAGAGGTTCACAAATACTGAATGAATAAATACATGCTTCATTTATGGTTGAAACAAAGGTTATCTCATATCCTTTTTGGAAGAAGGTGAGGTATATATAATAAATTAATGAATGATATGACTCTCACAAAAACCCCAAAGCCAGAGAGAACAAGAATGATGATCATTATACTTAGAAAGAAATGTTCCGAGATGGTAAGGTTTGTCTGTTCCCTCCCCTCTAATACGAAGAAGGCATCAGAAAATAATAAAGAATCTCAATCAGCTTCCTGCAAGAGAAAAAGTGAGAATATAAGAGACTATCTCATCCTCCAAAGCAAATCCCAAAGCTCCATCCACCCCCTCCCTGTGGTTGGGTAGCAAGTCCTCAATTCCCAGCGCTTCCCAGCAATCTGATGAAGAGCCCTCAGCCAGATTCCCATGAGGTCGCAGTGCCAGCAAACATCTCCACGCATCTCACAGCAGCGTGGGCACCAGCAGGCATCTGCTCCCGCCTTCCGCTGGGAGGAGGCCTGTGCACCACACCAAGAAATGCATCACTACACCTGTCTGGTGGAGATGGGCCGGTGCCTGCCCAGCTGCCTAGTGCACGACTGCCCCTGGTTCTCACAAACAGTGTCCCTCCAGGGAGGCCAGCTGTGCTGCAGCAAATGACAAACAGTCCCTGAAGGCAGCTGATACAAATGCATTTGAAGAGCCATTTTCCCAGCTGCCCTTGCCCAGCATTGCTGCTTCCATCTCCACACAAGGGCACAAGCTCCAGCTGGTGGGTTGGTCTTGTCCCACAGCAGAAGCCATTCATCGCTGTCCCTGCGTTACTGCCTGCATCCCATCACCTGGCAAGTTAGCGTGGAAGCCAGTACCATTAGATGTCAGTTTGCCACCCAGCTGGCAGAGCCCCTGAGGGCAGTTGGTTTTTTCTGCAAGGCAAGGGGGGTTGTGGTATGCCAGCTCTGAGCATTCTCAGGGCTTCAGAGCCAGCTCAGGGCTGCCATGCTTTTGTGATGCCTTAACAGCAAGAACTGGGGTCCACAATGGGCTTCAAGGAGAGTCCTGTCTCCCCTAGTATTCTGTTTCAACCTGTGTGAAAGTGAATACTTAATTTTTCTGGCGAGAGCATCCAACTTTCCTTATATTCTCTAGTTAAAAGTTACAAGATTTTTTCCCAGGTACTATTTTAAGCACTTTGATATGTTTGTGCCATTTAATTCTTATAAAAACCCAGTGATGTAGGTATTATTTTTACATCCATTTTATTGAGGAGGAAATTGAGGGTCAGGGATAGTAAGATCCTTGTTCAAGGTTGCATATTTGGGAAGTAGGGGAGACATGATTCAAACTCAGGTTGTACAAGAGCATCTATGAGACAGAAAAGGTTGTGATAACTTGCTTGAATGAATCTATTTGGAAAATAACATCACTTCCTCCTTCTGAGCATCTCAAGAAAGGCTCTCACCGGCGAGTGGTTGTATCTATTTTCATCCTCCAGTGTGATACACAGTATGACCTTTACGAATGGCTTGCTCTAGAACACATTTCTGCATTTTAAAAATTCCCTCTCTCTTTTTCTCAATCCCTCCCCAGCTTCCTTCTTTCTTTAGTGTTTTCTATTGAGGTCAAGTGTAGTAATTTAAACTATACAGACTGATGAAATCTTTCATATGCACATATGCATGTAACCATCACTCAGATCATGATATAGAACACAGGGCCAGACAGGAAATATTTGAAGCTTTATAGGCCACACAGTCTCTACTGTGGCAGTCAGCTCTGGCATTGCAGCTCAAACGAAGCCTTGGACAATATGTAAATAAATGGGTGTCACTATGTTCCAATAAAACTTTATTTACAAAATCAGGCAGTGGGTCAATTTGGACCATGGACCATAATTTGTTGAGCCTTGGTATAGAATATTCCCAGCACCTCATATCAATCCCTTGTTCCCCCTCTTATCAATACCAATCCTCTCCACCCATCCAGAGGTAACCACTCTTTTGACATCTATCACAATACATTTGTTTCTCCTGTTCTTGGACTTCACGTAAATGGGATCATACAGTACAAGTTCCTTTGCATCATGCTCTGCTTGCTCAATATCACATGTGTGAGATTCATCCGTGTTGCATGAAGTGTTGATTCATTTATTACTGTAGCTCTGTAGGGTGTATAGGATTCCATTTAGTTATCTGTTCTCCTGTTGATGGAAATTTGGTTTGCTTTAAGTTTGGGGCTATTATGAATACTCCTGGGGGTAAAAAAACATCTTCAGTTCCTTTTGTGGAGTCTATAAAAAGGCAAACAAAATCCTGGATGATATCTTGATTGGTTACCATGCTACATTAAATTAATAAATTGCCCTGTTGCACACTTTGAGAATGTACATGTGAATAGGTTCTTACAAGTCTGCTTACATTACAGATCCTTGCACCTTCTCATACTCTTCTTTGGAAGGGTAAGGACACATTTCAGTGATTGTTTAACAAGTGTCTGCTTAGTACAAGGACATGGGCTTGGAACCAGAAGGCCTGGCATTCCAACTGGGAGAGCTATGGCTATGAAAGGCAACCTCTGTGAGCCTCTTTCTCATCTGTCGGTAATTTGGCATTGTGGTTTGTGGCATTAATAGTGGTGGAATGAAATTTGAGATTAGGAAATGGGGAGGCAATTTGTGAAAATAAAAATGCATTTGAGCTGATTGTTTCTGCCCCGCATGAAGTGGTATTATTATATGAAGATACATCAATGGTGGCCCCTGTCCTCGAGGAGTACACAGTGTAGTAAAAATAAGTACAACGAAGTGTGGTATGTGATAATGTCAAATCATAGAGACCACAGACACTTCCTGCTTGGACCAGCAGCAGGGTTATGGGCCCACCAGGATGCTGATGAACTAAATGTAGGGTTTGAGAGGAAAGAATCAAGGATGATTCCAGGCTTTTCTTGCCTGAGTCATGAGACCAGTGGAGTCGCCACTGCCTGGGATGGAGCGACTGGAAAGAGCAGGTTTTGATCTGAGCTGGACCTTGGAGGCTGGCCAAGATTTCCCTAACAGAGGAGGTGGGAGGGCATTCCAATGGGAAGACTTTCCCAAACAAAGGGGAGTTGGGGCAGGGGAACTCTGGGGAGACCGCTTGGCCACAGCTGTGAATATAGGGAAAATGAGACAAATCTATCTGATAAATGTTGGTGGATTGTGCCAACCATACTGAAGGACTTGACCATTGTCCTATGCCTACTGATAAACAACTGGAGATTTTTCAGCCATTGGACTCTAGATCCTTGAAAATAGGTAAACGAGACCTTTAATGCTTCTTACTGAATCTCTCCTTCAGACCAATTTAATCAATGATTTATTCCTTGAGAGGTATTCAACAGTATTTGTGAAGATAGAAGCAAGTAGCTGCTACTGTGTTGATTCTCACATGTCACGTGTTGGTCCACATAAACCACAGCAGGAATCCTTTTTGGTGTCTTATTTGTGGCTGTATGAATTCGAGTAGGGAGGAGGAGGATGCCATACTTAAAATTTCAGAAACACGTAATACCTCAAATTATTCATGAATAAAGTCTGTCCAAGGAAGGCCAATCACAAGAGAGTGTTAAAAGCAAAATAAAGCATAAACCATAGTACCAGAAGAAATGCATGTGGTTCTCAAGCCACCAAACCATTGAATTATCTTGGGTAAGTTACCTTCCTTTGCCAGCCTTCCTACTAGGGCAGTAATAAAAGTATAATAAGATGCTCTAAGTCATACACCTTACATGATGCAATGTGCTAATCAAAGTCTCCTTGTAAGTGCAATGAATTAGGGCAGCAAACTGGTTCTGCTTCCTGGCCCTGCTCATATCCCACAGATTGAGCTGGCCTGGCTTTCCAGGCACCAGTGAAAAAGCTGTGACTGCTAATTCTGCAGGCCCCTGGCAGGACTAGACTGGATAGGCAGAGCAAAGTGGCGAGACCCAAAGAGCTCGCCTTGGAGAGAGACACTGCAGGGTGAGCCAAGATGGGACAGTAGCTTTCTTTCTCCAGGTTGAAAGTGGCAGTTTAGAATCTGAAGTTCTTGCCCTTTAGGGTTCTCATCCCAGAACCCTGAGTGGTCCTAGGGTATGTTTTACCTTCCCAGCTCTTGGCCAGTCTTTGCCAATGCCAAGCTATCTGTGAGGGAAGCCTCAGGAGGTCTGGCTTTGATTTTTTGGAAAGTGAGACAATGTTCACCTCTTTTGTGTGTTCAGCGTATCCTGCCACATCCTTGGGAGTGCCCACCGCTGCTCTCAACACTGAAGGAGGACCTCTCACAGATGATGTAGACTCCACAGCTCCCCTGAGTTCTCTGCCCCATTTCAGAAGAGGCCTGAGGGCAGAGCTGGGCCTTTTAATTATCTTCACATTTGGGCTTCCCTGGCCTTTGAGCAAGAATCTTCTCCTGGAAACAGACACATCTGCCTGTGGCAATATATGCATAGTAATTGCCATCCTTTTGAGCATACTACCTGAAACCTCATAATTGAAAAGAAATCCACCAAATCATTTTTAAAAACATTTAGTGGTTTGGGGAAGGGATGTTGAATAATAGATTGTTAAGAGCCCTGATCCTAGCTCTGTCACTTACAGAACCAAGGCAATTATGGATGAGTCATTTCACTGTCTGAGCCTCATTTCCCTCATCTGAAGTATATACAATAGCACCTTCCCTATAAAATTATTGTATGGATTATATAACACATGTAAAATGCCTCCAATCATGCTTGATACTTGGAAGACATACAGTAGATAGTATTTGACAATGAAAGATAAGCAGGAACTCAAGTCCATGCCCCACAAAAAATTAGCTAAATTGATGGCACATGGGTGGAATAAAACTACAGCTAAAGAATGAAGGTCACAGACAGGGTTGGTTGTGGCAATAACGGACCCTGGTTTGTTCATGCCTCCCTGTATCCATGCCCTTGGGTAGTTCCCTCCCACACTGACTCTGGGCTTGGCCATGTGACTCATCATCATTCATTAATCCATTCAGTCATTTGTTCTACAGATATTTATCTTCCATTCCAAGCTTTCTTCTAAGCTTGTTTCTATCCTTAACCTTGTTGTCATCTGAAAGTCACAATTCATTTTATGTAGTTTGTAAAAATGGGTATAAAAATGGACTCATGGGAATCATGGGAATAGCGTCCTTTCTGTAGCCTGAGGTGCTTGACATTTAACTGAGGACTAACTTAGCCATATCTGGAGCAGATGAGATTTGTAGTTCTTAAGGACAGAGACAATGGCTGCAGAGATTTTTCACAGGGCCTGGTATATAATAGGTGTTCAATAAAGGGCAGTGTAGCAGTTTGGCATTATTTATGAATTCCAGAAATAGATATTGGATTATGTTTGTAAACTGGTCTGTTCCTCTGGGCATGATTAAATTATGATTAGGGCTTTGATTGGGCCACATCAGTAGGGTGTTGAGTCCCGCCCCTTGGAGGGTGGGGACTCACAGATAAAAGACATGACAAAGGACAGAGTTGGAGTTCTGATGTGGAGTCTTGAGCTGGAGCTCCAGAGGAGCTTGGTTGTGAGGAAAGAGAGAAGGCCTTGGGAAGAGAAACAAACCGTTTGCCTAATAGTCTATAGCGGGCCTTCTGGAGATACCAGAGCAGCTGAGCCCAGAAAGAGGCAAGCCCCAGGAAGAGAGGAACCCAGGAAGCCTGAACCCTTACAGACATTGGCAGCCGTCTTCCTCCAACATGTGGCAATAAACTTTGGTGAGGGAGGTAACTTGTGCTTTATGGCCTGGTAACTGTAAGCTTCTACCCCAAATAAATACCCTTTATAAAAACCAACCAATTTCTGGTATTTTGCATCAGCACCCCTTTGGCTGACTAACACAGGCAGCTTCTAATATTGTTATAACCAATGCAGTGTTAATTCATTGAGTTTTTGAGAATTTAAAAAATTAATCTGGTGCTTTATATGGAAAAAAAGGACTCATGAGTAAGAGGATATGAATTTGATTAATGGCTCTGTCATTTACTAACTTTTTGTCCCTGGGAAATTTCTTTCTCTCTCTAACCCTCAGTTTTCTCATCTCCCTACTTGCAGGAGCATTACTGAGCATTTTTCTGATAAACTCAACTTTTAGAAATAAGAACTAGCCTCTACCCAAGGGATTCTTATAGCATGGCTGGAAAACTGAGGGAAAATGGCAACAGGTGAAACACTGGAAGAAAATTGTGACAGTTTGGAGTTTTGGGGGCATGACAGAAAAGAACATATTGTTAAAACTAATACATTCCTGTGGGTGTGAGACCAATTGATTGCATTAGATTCAGTTAAGGGGCTTTTAAGTAGATCACTTTAGGGCTTTTGATTGGACTACTTCAGGTTGTGTCTCCACTCTCTTGAGTCTTATATAAGCTGAGAACAATGGAGCTCCACCATTTCTCTGTCACGTGAGAGAAAGGACTTCCCCCATTTTGCCTACAATTTCAGAAAGACAGAGAAGCCCCAAGAGGCTCAAGGAGACACGGCCCAGGGAAGAGATGCCTGATGGCCCCCAGCTGAACTCTGGAAGAAAGTGGCACAGCCGAGATTGAGAAAGGAGGCCTGGAAAGAGACAAGCCATATGCCTGATCACCCACAGCTGAGCTCAGGGAGATGGTGTGTGGGGGAGGGGAGGGGTGGGGTTTGGGGGCGGGGGGCAGGGACCTTGGCAGAGATGGGCCTCCATCTTGCCTTGTAACATGGCAGGGTGCCAGGATCACCAGCAGCCAACCTTGATGAGAAAGCATCTCTGGTGGTGCCTTGATTCGGACATTTCTTCATCCTTGGGACTGTAAGGTTTTATACCAAATAAATCCCTTTTATAAAAGCCAACCCATTTCTGGAATTTTTGCATTGTCAGCCTTTGGCAAACTAAGACAACAATGAATTGTGTGTGATGGGGAGACGTGCAGGCAAGGGGGAGATGAAATAGGACTTCATGAATGCTGGGGCATCAGCCGCAAAGGTGATTTCAGAAGGGTGTTCCCAAACAAGAGATGGGGAGGGAACGGTATGAACTCCGGTGGGGATATTAGGGTGTGTTAAGGGGAAACTGAGGAGACTCAGTCACGGACAAGTTCTGCAGTTAGAAGTGGTGAATGATGAAAGTACATGCGAAGAGCTGGGTCATTTTAGAAGAGCCTTGTGGCAGTTTGGTATTGTTTATGAATTCCAAAAATAGATGTTGGATTATGTTTGTAAACTGGTCTGTTCCTCTGGGCATAGATGATGGTATTAGATTCAGAGGTTTCATTTTTACTTGGTTAAATTATGATGAGGGCTTTGATTCAGCCTCCTTAGTGGGCAGGGACTCACAGAGAAAACGACATGGCAGAGGAGAGAGTTGGAGTTTTGATGCTGGAGCCCCAGGAAGTAAATGCACACAGGAGAAGAACACAGAGGAATAGAGACGGCTCCATAGACAAGGCAGAGGTCCCAGGAAGAGAGAGCGCCCCATAGTCTACAGCTGACCTTGTGGAGAGAGCAGAGCAGCTGAGCCTGTAAAGAAACGAGCCCCTGGGAGAGTGACGAGCCTTATCCCAGCCTACAGCTG
>JAQZBX010040824.1:0-22741 GCA_029593785.1 Cabassous unicinctus | reverse complement strand
CATATATATTTTAAAAGATGCTTAGATTACATAGATGTTACACAAAAATTACAGGGATTCCAGTGATCTCCCCCTCCCATAGCTCCCATAACATCTCACATAAACCTCTTTCATTAGTGTGGCACATCACCTGCAATGGGTATACACATCCTGGGGCTTTGCCACTAAGCATAGACTACAGTTCACATCACAGGCCACACTCTCTCCCACACAGTTCTGCATGGTATATGCTGCTCTAAAATGAGGACCCTTGCATTTTAGTATAAAGCTCTGGTTTTGGAAATGCAATGAGGAGTTTACATTTCCAGTGGAAGTGGAATGGGAGAAGAAGGATTTGAAATGACTAAGCCACATATTAAATTATGTAATGCAGGTTTTGAAAGATAAACTTGGAAGGTTATGGGAATTTAGAGGTAAGGAAAATAAGAAAGAAGCATGTCTAATATAAAGAACATGTCCCCAATTTTGCTGGTTTGAATTATAAATCTAATGTTTTAAGTTTTTTATTTTGGAATATTTTCAAACTTACAGAAAAGTTGTAAGAATAGTACAATGAATTCCTGAATACTTGTCATCCATATTCCCCAATAGTTAACATTTTACCACATTTGCTTTATCATTCCTTCTCTCTCTCGCTCTCTTTCATTATATAATTAGATAATGGTACTTTCTCAATGTTGATTTCCTGATTTTGACAATTGGGCTGTGGTTATGTCCTTTTAGGAAACAGTAAATAGCTTACTGTATTTCTGAAAAGAAAAACCCTTTTCTTTTAAGAAAGAAAGGGTAAATACTTCATTGTATTTCTTTTAAAAAAGGGCTTTCTCTCATATAAATGAAGTTCAGTTATCAAAACCAGGTTATTTCTAGATTGTACCCTGCTGACCTGGAACTCAAGTTATGTGTCCAAATACAGAATGCTCAGTTCCAGCTCCTGCTCTTTTCACACTCGTGCCGAACCATAGAACATTCTCTCCCCGAGTGATAAGGCAGCCCTCAGAAAGTCACTCCCTATCCTGAGAACAGCAAGCATGGTACTTTTCCACCCCATATCTTCGCACCCCTCTCCAACCCCGCCCAATTCCGCCAGTTCTAAAGGTACTCCCCAGCTCAGTCAGAGGGGCTGAAGTCTCTCTTTAGACTCCCACCATGCTGGCAACCTAATAAACTCCTGCCTGAATCTTGGTCTGTCTCTGAGCCTCATTGAACTGGGATCTAACAATTATTAGCACCAACATACCTTATTCAGAGCTTGCCACTTGTCTCAAAAATATCCTTGATAGCAAAGAAATGAAGAAAAAATAAACATATTTTGTTCTCTTCTGATTCAGTACTCAGTACAGAAACATGCATTACATTATGTTTTCTAGTCTTTCCATACACCTTTAATCTAGAAGAAAAAAACTTGTCTTTTGATAAAGTTTTGTTTTTTAGATGATAATTATCTTATGGGTGCTGAAATGAAATATTTTTACTCATTAGTGAAGATTCCTTAACTCTTTCAAGATTTGATGAGCCTTGAACAAAACATAACGTAGTATGAATTTTTTTCTTGTAATGCACACGTTTAGAAATTGAAGATATTCTTAGTATAACACATTTTCAATTTGACTCAGTGAACTTTTTAAAAGTAAATGTTACCCCCCGCCATTTAAACATGTCCTTCTATTTGTTTTATGTAGTTCAGAATCAGCAATACTTTAAGCAAGCATTCAATAAGCTCCTAAAATAGATTCCATGTTGCGCTAGAACTGTGGAGAATAGAGAAAATATGCATCATGATCCGAGCTCCCACGAACTATGCAGATGATTTGGGCAAGTCAAAAGTCACATAAATATAACAGATAGCAGATAGCACAAGATGGTAGTAATCAAGAATTAAATTAGCTCATACTGACCATGAGTGTTATAGGAATTTCAAAAGGACCATTACCAAAAAGGACTGGGATAATCATGGAAGTAATCATGGTGGAAATTGGATTTAATTAGGCCCTTGGAGAAAGCAGAGGACAAGAAGAAGCACAGAGAAGTCGGACTTTTAGATAAGGGAAGTTTAGCAATAAGTAAAATAGAGTACTCTGTTAGGCAGATTGGAGCAATTAGTATTCTCAAGTCTAAATGGGTACCTGGCAACATGAAAGTGTTTTTTTTTTTTCCCCCCAATTCCAATAATTCTATTTCTTTCCTTCCCATATTCCACTTTTTAAAATTTTATTTTAAAAGATGCTTAGATTACATAAATGTTACACAAAAATTACAGGAATTTCCATGTTTCCCACCTCCCATACCTCCCATAACATCCCACATAAACATCTTTCATTGGTGTAGCACATCACCTGCAATGGATATACACATCCTGGGGCTTTGCCACTAAGCATGGACCATAGTTCACATTGTAGACCACACTCTCTCCCACACAGTTCTGCATCTTATATGCTGATGTAAAATGGCCTGTATCTGTCGTCGTAATGTCACTTAGGATAATTCCCAAGTCCTGAAAAAGTCCCTGTATTACAACTGCTTTTCCCTTCCCTGCCCCGAAAGTGTCCAGTGGCCACTGGCTCGACCTCACTGTTGTAATTTCTTCCATTGCTTGAATCACATTATGTCTACAACAGAATACCATTAAGTCCACTCTAGTCCATAGCTCTTCCCCCAATCCTGAAGAGTTGGTCTACTCCACCTCCAAGTGAGAGAGGGCTTAAATCCCATGGATACGGTGGATGGGATTATCCTGCCTGCAGCTGCAGACTCTCTCCATTCCCTGGGATGGCCGTTGCCCATCATCATCTCCTCACCAGGTGGCTTGGGTGAGTCCATTGAGCTGTAGAGTAGGAGTTGCAGCTCCACCAAGATTCCAGGCACAGTTGGCACATGGGCAGGCCAGAGGCTCCCATCTCTGGAAGTATATCTACAAACTTCAGCATCACATATAGGTTTGAATAGAAGGGACTGATGGACCATATGCAGGGAGGACTTATTTGAGTCCAACTCTGTCACTCTCAGGAGCACAGATTCCAAAATAGAGCCCACTGAAAGTGTTTTTTAATGGTATTAAGGGCTGAGGTTTGAAAGCCAGTACTCCCCATAGTTCTTAGGGGCGCTGGACCACTGAGGAGGTGGGTTACAACACAAGGGCTTACCCCCTGAAAGATGACAAGACTGCTTCCTCCAATTTGATTAACACCTATTTAACATAATGAGGCTCCAAATTCAGAGCTTAGCAAGCAACAGTATTGGCCCAATTCTGAGCTACCCAAGATTGAGCTAAAGTTGCTTAAAATCCTCTAATCTCCCATGAGAGACAAGGATTTATAGGCTTTTCTTCCCAACTATGCCATGAAAGTCTGCATTTCTATGGTTTTTTTTTTTTACCAGGTCCTCCCACTCTAAGTTGAGGCAAAATGCCATGTTTTGTTTTGCTCACTATTCTCAAGGTCTAATAGCTATGCAGTAAATATTTGTTCAATGACTGCTGTAAGAATAAATGAGTGCTTCCAGTCAAGCCAACAATTTTCCTTGTTAAATAAAACTAGAACCTTCTAAGATGTTAGTAGAGTGTTGTTTTGGAATGAGAGTGCCCTGGTAGGGAGGATTTGGCTGTATGATTAGCCCGAATTTTGTCACTTGGGGTTTCACCCTCCTCTTGGGGTTGTCTCATTTGCATTACTTGCTGCCATCACCACAACCTGGGCCAAGCATGATAAGAAACAGCTTTCTCCAATTGCCTTTAGCATAGTTAACACAGTCCAAAATTTTCTTAAAGGTAAACACTAAAAGAGAACAAATAGAAATGTTTTTAGAATTGTGCAGGCATCACAGGCACAGTCTGGCATCTTACACAAAGGTCTGTGATCCTCTACTAACTACCCCCGGCCACAGGCCCCTGACAGTTTCAGAGACTTTTTGCCTGGTTCCCATCTTATCCATTTGCCGCTCTACCTATTTCCATGTGGTTTGGGCCATCATATTTCTGGATATAATGGAGTCATTCCTATTGAGGTCTGCTGCAGTCCTGCAATAACATTCCCATTGGCCAATCTGAGGTATTGGCAGATTTGTGGAGATTAATCCAATGAATAATCCTGCAATCTAAGTAAAGTATTATATATGAAATATATAGGAACTCAAACCTACGTATAAGAATCAGCACTGGTTTTGAGTTATTTTTATACAATTTTCGACCATATTGCCCATTCAGTCATTGCTTCTCTATTGTAATAGACTCATAAATCCTGTTCCATAGCAACCATCATTTATGGAGAGCTTCCTCTGTCCCCAGGACTGGGCTCTTCACAGTCGTTATCTTATTTAATCCACACCACCACTCTACAAGATAATCATTATTTGCTGAATTTAAACGACAAAATCCTGAGCCTTACAAAGGTTATGTAGGTAGTAAGCAACAAAGCTGTGCTATGGGTACTTGCAGGCTGACTTTGAGCCTGCACATACTGCACCAAATGGCCTCACTTATTCCAAGACCTCAGGACATTTAACATATTAAACAATTTTAGTAATTTTTTAAACATGTATTTGCTCTAACCCTTTCTCCTAGCAAATGAATTTGGGTTGTCTAAAGAAAGACATAAAATCCAAGAACCCATGGTGTTGACTTATTTATGTTCCAATACTCTCATATTTTTTGGTAAAAAAATAACTTGAAACACAATAAGTTGAGTGACTTGTCTGTCCAAGGCCACAAAATTAATTAATGCATCTATAGCAATGGATGTTCAGGGCTAATGATTCCTGGGATAGTATTCCTTTTGCATGTCACATTACCTCCCTGTATTCCTGTTTTGACTTTAAAACTCAATACAATTCCAACTAAAAGAATTTATTGATGATTATATATATTTAGGTAACAGCTCTTGTAAGCCAAAACCAATAATCAGAAGATTCTGTGCAGTTGACCTTGATGTAATTGTGTAACATTTTCCTTGATTATGGGAATTAAGCAAGAAAAAGATGTACAGTATATAGTTTAATATGACAATAACTCATGATGTATTAACAGATGCTTCACTTAAGTTCTCATACGAAAAGCCAATTGCTGTTATTTTGTGTGGTTTATCTTCAGAGTTTTTCAAGGACTTAATTTCCTTAAAATGCATTTGCGAAGCTAAAAAAAAAAAGATTACAGCTGATATCCTAAATGGTGGCAGTAACAACAATAAATAAAACCCTGCATTTTCAAATCTAGGGGGCACTAGAAATGAGGAAATATATTACAGGCAGTCAAAGAAGAACACTATTCCCTGAGAAACAGTGGGTTCAACTTTTTTGCAGAAAATTTCTCCCAGAAATACCATATTCCAGCATTGAATGCAAGAATAGACTAGGTGATCTCCAAAGCTTTTTGGATTCTAAAATTCTGTGATTCTGAGTTGACTCTTTCCGTGTCTTTGGATGTTCATGAATACTTAGAATAATGACTAAAGCATTCTATGGAACACTATCCAGCCATTGCCTTGAGAGGCTATGACATGGGAAATCAAACACAATAAAATGCTTAGGGGAGAATAAAAATTCAAAGAGGTCTATAAAGTATTATCCCAGTTAATAAAAAATGATTGGTTTTGGCATGGGCACTAAAATCGAACTGTCTGGGATTAAACCCTAAGCTCTGCCACTTGAGCAATTATTAAATATCTTTGTGCCTCAGTTTCTTCTTCTGTAAAATGAGAATATGAATAATATCAATCTTAAAGAGTTGATTTCAGGAATTTAAAAGATATTTTTGTAAAATTCTTAGTACAGTACATGGCACTTAGCACTCAATAAATTTTAACTATCAGTGCTATTTTGTATATTGGATGTGCTTACTTATATGTATGAATGTGGTTCCAACTACACTTAGGTAAGGTATTGGTCATATGAAGCCTTTGACTCTAAGGCATGTCTATTTGCAAAGTGAAAGCATAAAGCCTCTTATTTTCTGCCTAAAGAGAGAAAGTTTTCTGAGAAAAAGTCTGGACCCAGTCAATGATGGAAGAGATAAGAAAAAAGAGGACAAAGGACTTTTTCAAGGTTCAATCCCAGGGACTAACTCTGACCCCTATAAATAGAAGGGTTCTACAACCCAAGTGTCTATCAACTGATGAATGGATAAAAAAATGTGGTATATACATACAAAGGAATAATATTCAGCCAAAAAGCCATGAAGTTCTGATACATGCTACAGCATGAATGAACCTTGAAAACATTATGCTACGTTAAAAAGCCGGACATAAAAGGGCAACTATTGTATGATTTAATGTATATGAAGTATGTAGAATAAGTGAATTCATAGGGACAGAAAGTAGACTAGAGGTTGCCAGGGCTGGTGGTAGGGGGAGGTGTTGATGAATAGAATGTTATTGCTAAATGGGTCTAGTGTTTTTATTTGATGTGACCAAAATTTTTGGTAATTTCTGGTGGTGATGGTAGCACAACAGTGTAAATGTAATTAATGCCATTGAATTGTATACTTAAAATAGTTAAAATGACAAACTTCATGTTATCTATTTATTTAACCACAATTAAACAATTAATTATTTGGTATTCAAAAGCTGAAGGAGCTATTTCACAAGATGCTCTTGAACTAGGGGAATAGACAGTGCTGCATTAGAGTGCATATATCAAAGGACCGCACAAAGTTGATAAGGTCCTTTTCTTACCAAGCAAGACCTTGTGGAGCAGCAGATTGAAGGGAAAGCAGCGCTGTTGTGTCCATATACGATTGCCAGCTTGCCAGGAGACAGCTTACAGGGCAGGGCAGCAAAGATTTCACAGAGCATAGCTGGGGCATGCGCTGAGGTACTTTCCTCCAGTGCTGGGGGAGAATAAATAGCTTGAAGAGGGAGAACTTGGGTCAGCTTATTCTTGGACAGTGAGTAGAACGTTCAGAAAACTTCCAGAAATAACTGGGGAAATTTTGGGGAAATGAGGGTAACAAAATTATGTAAGGCACATTTCACTCATATAAAAATGGATAAAATTGGAAAAACAATATCAAATGTTGGTGAAGATGCACAGCAACATTGCAAGTGGATATGCAAAATTGCATGGTCTTTTGGAAGATAGTTTGGGCGTTCCTATAAAGTTAAACTTGAAAAAAATTATTAGATAAGTTGTAGATTTACAGAACTATCATGCACAAAATATAGAGGTCCCAAATAACTGCCCCAATTTTTAACATTTTGCATTATTCTGGTACCTATGTTACTAGTGATAAGAATATTATTATAATGTACTGTTAGCTATAGTCCATAGTTTACATTAGAGTTCACAGTTTGTATTGTAAATTCCTATGTTTTTTAAAAAAAATTTTTGTTCTAGAAACCTATATACCAGCTAAAATGTCCTCCATTAACCACATCCAGATATGTAATTCAGTGGCGTTAATTACATTTACAATGTTCTGCACCAATTAAGAATTAACTCCCCATTCTCTACCTTCATTCCAGCCCCTGGTAATATGTATTCTGGTTTCTGACTCTATGAATTTGTTTATTCTAATTATTTCATGTCAGTGAGATCATACAATATTTGTCCTTTTGTGTCTGGCTTATTTCACTCAACATGATGTCTTCAAGGTTCATCTAGGTTGTTTCATGTATCAGAACTTCATTTCTTTTCAAGGCTGAATAATATTCCACTGCATGTATACACCACACTGTTTATCCATTTAACTGTCGATGGACACTTGAGTTGCTTCCATCTTTTGGCAATTGTGAATAATGCTGTTATGAACATAAAGTGTGCAAATATTCGTTTAAATGCCTGCTTTCAAGTTTTTGGTACATATACCTAAAAAAAGGTGGGATTGCCAGGTCATATGTTAATTCTATATTTAAGTTTCTGAGGAAGTGCTAAACTGTTCTCCACAGCAGCTGCACCATTTTACATTCCCACCAACAATGAATGAGTGCTCCTATTTCTCCACATCCTCTCCAACACTTGTAAGTTTCCTTTTTTTAAAATAGTAGACATTCTAGTAAGTGTGAAATGGGATCTCAGTGTGATTTTCATTTTCATTTCCCAAATGGCTAATGATGTTGAGCATCTTTTCATCTGCTTTTTGATCATTTTATCTTTTTTGGAGGAATGTCTATTTAAGTCTTTTGCCCATTTAAAAAAAATTTTAATGGTCAGTTTATTGTGTTTTAATCATATGTAAGTCCTTCACTTAAAATATTTATCAGATAATTAATGTAAATATTTTTACTGAACATCTATTACATCTCAAGTATTTAGCTAAACTGAGGAAACAAATAGAAACAAATTGACCTTGCCTTCAAGAAACTTACAGAAAAATCCTAAAGACATGTGATGAAGAAGTTGTCCACCTTTCTAAAAACTTCAGACACAAATTGGGAAAAAAAAACAAAACTTTAAATACAGTGAAAACTTTAGCATATTGCTGATTAATTCTAAGGGAAACGTTTCCCTAATGTTTTTTTAAACAAATCAATTTTATTGGTACATATTAATAAAGCATACAATTTATCCAAATTTTACAATCAAAGGTATTCGGTATAATCACATAGCTGTGCATTCATCACTTCAGTCATTATTAGAGCATTTTCATTGTTTCAATAATCATAATAAAAAACAGACAAGAAAATTCCTCACCTCTCAATTTCTATATATTTCCCCTGCTGAGCATAGCTGCTATTTCTGGCTATTCTTGCACAATTATTTATTTGTTTATTAAGCAGCTTCATTGAGATATATTCACATACCATATGATCTATCCAAAGTGTATAATCAATGGCTTTTAGTATAATCACAATGTTGTACATTCAGCTAAAAAAGTTTAGAACGATTTCATTATTCCAAAAAGAAAGACTCCAAATACAAAATGTTAATATCAGACAAAACAACAACAACATTATACTAAGTGAAGGAGACCAGACATAAAGTACTACATATTGTATGATTCCATTTATATAAAAAGTAATTATAAATCAATTTATAAAGATGAAATTAGATTAGTGGTTAATATATAGCACTGGGGAAGGAATACTAAGGCGTGAGCAGTCTTTCTTTTGCCCATTTTTAAACTGGATTGTTTGTCTTTTGGTTGTTGAGTTGTAGGATTTTAAAAAAATAAATACTGGGATATTAAACCCTTATGAAATATGTGGTTTCCAAATATTTTCTCCCATTCTGTAAGTTGTCCTTTTACTTTCATGATGAAGTCCTTTGATGCAGAAAGTTTTAAATTTTGATGAAGTCCCATCACTATATTTTATTTAGTTGTTTCTGCTTTGGGTAGAAAGTCTAAGAAACTATTGCCTAAAACAAGGTCCTAAAGATGCTTCCCTATATTTTCTTCTAGAAGTTTTATAGTCCTGGTTCTTATATTTAGTTCTCTCATGCATTTTGAGTTAATTTTTGTATATGGTATGAGGTAGGGATCTACCTTCATTCTTTTGCATATGGATATCTAGTTTTCCCAGCACCATTTGTTGAAGAGACTATTCTTTCCCAATTGAGTGGACCTGGCACTCTTGTCAAAAATCCATTGACCAACTTTGTGAGTGTTGATTTCTGAGCTCTCCATCCAATTCCCTTGGTATGTAAGTCTGTGCTTGTGCCAGTATCTTGCTGGTTTGACCATTGTAGCTTTGTACTAATGTTTAAAATAGGGATGTGTGAGACCTCCAACCTCATTCTTCTTTTTTTAAAGATTTTTCTGCTAATTTTGGGCCCCTTAGTCTTCCACATAAATTTTTTGATTGACTTTTTCATTTCTTCAAAGAAGGCTGTTGGAATTTGTGTTGGGATTGCAATGAATCTGTAAATTGCTTTGGGTAAAATTGACACCTTTACTATGTTTACTCTTCCCTTTCATGGATACAGAATTCCTTCCATTTATTTAGCTCTTTTTAAATTTCTTTTAGCAATGTTTTATAGTTTTCCATGTATAAGTCTTTTATATCCTTGATCAAATTTATTCCTGGATATTTGATTTTTTTAGTTGTATTGTAAATGGAATTTTTTTCTTAATTTCCTCTTCAGGTTGTTCATTACTAGTGTACAGAAACCCTACTAGTTTTTGCATGCTGGTCTTAGACCCTGCTACATTCCTGAATTTGTTTATTAGCTCTATTAGCTTTTTTGTAGTTTTTTTGTTGTTGTTGTTGAGATTTTCTACATATAAGATCATGTCATCTGTAAATACAGAAAGTTATAATTCTTCCTTTGCAACTTGGATGCTAAACTTTTATTTCTTTTTCTTGCTTCATTGCTCTGGCTAGAACTTCCAGTACAATGATGAATAACAGTGGTGACAGTGGGCACCTTTGTCTTGTTCCTGATTGAGAGGGAAAACTTTGAGTCTTTCACCACTATGTATGATGCTAGCTGTATATTTTTCATATATGTTCTCAACCATGTTGAGGAAGTGTCCTTATATTCTTAGTTTTCTAAATATTTTTGTCAAGAAGTCGTGTTCAATTTTGTCACATGCTTTTACTGTGTCAATTGAGATGATCCTGTAGTTTTTTTCCCCTTAATTCTATTAATGTGCTGTATTACAGTAATTGATTTTCTTATGTCGAACCATCTTTGCATGCCTGGAGTAAATATCACTTGATCATGGTGTGTAATTCTTTTAATGTACTGTTGTGTTTGGTTTGCTAGTCTTTTGTTGATCGTTTTTGCATCTATATTGTGGTGTTTTGAAGCTGTATGTACCCCAGAAAAACATGTTCTGAAATCTAATTCATTCCTGTGAGTGTAAACCCATTGTAAACAGGACCTTTCCTTGAGGCTACTCAGTTAAGGTGTGACCCACCTAATTCAGAATGGGTCTTAATCCTATTACTGGAGTACTTTATAAATGGAATGAAGAGGGAGGGAGAGAGAGAGAGAGAGAACCAAAGAAACAAGGAGCTGAAATCAACAAAATCTGAAAGAGAAGGGAGAGACCAGCAGTTGCCGCCATGTGCCTTGCCATGTAGCACAGGAGCCAAGGATCACTGGCAACTGGTCTTCAGGAAGAAAGCATTGCCTTGGTGATGCATTGATTTGGACATTTTCCCAAACTCTAACCACAAGCAAATAAATTCGCATTGTTTAAACCAAACAATTTCATGGTATTTGCTTGGAGCAATCTAGGAAACTAAAACATGTATTCATAAGGGATATTGGTCAGTAATTTTCTTTTCTTGTGATATCTTTTTCTGGTTTTGTTATGAGGGTGATATTGGACTCATGAGTTGGGAAGTGTGCCCTACTCTTCAATTTTTTGGAAGAGTTTGAGCAGGATTGGTGTTAATTCTTCTTGGAATGCATGGTAGAATTCACCAGTGAAGCCATCTGGTCCTGGGCTTTTCTTTGTGGGGAGGTTATGACTGATTCAATCTCTATACTAGTTATTGGTTTGTTAAGAGCTTCTGTTTGTTTCTTCAGAATCTGTAGGTAGTTTGTGTGCTTCTAGGAATTTGTCCATTTCATCTAGGTCAGGGGTTCTTAACAAGGGGTCTGTGAGCTTGAATTGAAATTCAAAAAAAAAAAAAACAAAAACATTCTTGTGGGGATGTGTTGGTGCAGGTGTGAAATATTTATTAAATAAAACACAGTATAGCGTGGACTTAGTAAGGAGTCTGTGGTTTTCACCTGACTGGCAAAGGGGTCCATGGAACAAAAAAAGTTAAGAACCCTGATCTAGATTAATCTCATTTGTGGAGTAAAGTTGTTCATAGTATCCTTTTAAAAACCTCTTTATTTCTGTGGTGTGAGTAGTAATGTCCCCACTTTCATTTCTGATTTTAGTTTTTTGTGTCCTCTCTATTTTTGCTTTGTCAGTCCAGCTAAGGGTTTGTTGATTTTATTGATCTTTTCAAATCAACTTTTGGTTTTTTTGATTTTCTCTACTGAGTTTTTATTCACTATTTTATTTACCTCCACTTTATTTTTTGTTATTTCCTGCCTTCTGCTCGCTTAGGGTTGGGTTTACTCTTTTTTTCCTAGATCCTCCAGTTATGACTTTAGGTCTCTGATTTGAGAATTTTCTTCTTTTTTAATGTAAGCCTTTAGAGATATAAATGTCTCTCTCAACTTGCCTTGGGAACATCACATAAATTTTGGTATGCTGTGCTTTCATTTTCATTCACTGCAAGATATTTCTTAGTATTCCTTGTGATTTCTCCTTTGGCCCATTGGTTATTTAAGAATGTACTGTTTAACTTCTACATATTTGTGAATTTTCCAGTTCTAGCTCTGTTGTTAATTACTAACTTCATTCCACTGTGGTCAGAGAAGATACATTGTATGATTTCCATATTTTTTAATTTTTTAAAGAATTGTTTTGTTTCCTAACATGTGGTCTATCCTGGAGAATGACCCATGTGAGCTAGAGAATGTGTATCCCATTGCTGTTGGGTGCAGTGTTTTACATGTGTCTCTTGGATCTAGTTGGTTTATAATATTTTATAAGTCTTGTATTTCCTTATTAATCTTCTGACTAGATATTCTATCCATTGTTGACAGTGGTGTGTTTAAGTTTTCTACTCTTAATGTAGGATTGTCTATTCTCCCTTCAGATCTGTCAATATTTGCTTCATATATTTTGGGCTCTGCCATTAGGTGCTTATATATTTATAATCGTTATGTCTTTTTTTGTTGAATTGGCCCTTTTATTAGTATATAGTGACCTCTTTTATCTCTTGTAGCTCTTTTTGATTTTAAGTATCTTTTATATGATATTAACATAGCTATTTCTGATCTCTTTTATTTACTCTGTGCATGGTATTTTTTCCCCCATCATTTCACTTTCAGCCTGTCTCTTTTAATTTAGATTGTCTGTGTAAGCAGCATATAATTGGGTCATGCTTTTTATCCATTCCTCCAAAATCTACCTTTGACTGTAGAATTTAATGCATTTACATTTAAAGTAATTACTAATAATGCAAGACTTTCTTCTGCCATTTGCTACCTGGTCTTTGTAAGTCATACCTTTTTTCTATCAATTTTTCTGTTAATTACTATTTTAATATTTATTTTATTTTTTGTTGCACTATTTTGAGTTCCTTCTCATTTATTTCTGTATATATTTTTCATATATTTTCTTTCTGGGCACCATGGGACTTAAATTTAAAATCCTAAATCTATAACAATCATGTTTGATTTGATACCAACTTAATATCAATAACATACATCTACTCTGTTCTTTTTTTTTTTGGTAATAAATATTTTTAAACTAATCAATTTTATTGATACATATTAATAAAGCATAAATTCATTCAAAGTGTACAGTCAATGATATTCGGTGTAATCATATATTTTTGCATTCATCACTTCAATCATTCTTAGAGCACTTTCATTATTCCAATATTAATAATAAAATAAAAACAAAACTCATCACCTCTCAATCTCTCTATGCTTCCCTTGTTGTACATAGCTGTTATTCTTCTTCCGTCTTTCTAGTACATTTGTATGTATATTTTGTAAAAAAAATCTTATATATACAGTATCACCCAAATTTGTGTTTTACTATCTCATACAGTCCCATGTTACAGTTTTTGGCTTTCCTTCTAGTAATATACATGATCTTAGACTTTCACTTTAAACCACTGTCATACCCATATAATAGCTCTGCTAGTTACAAACACTATGATTTGCTTTCACCCTTTCTATTCATTTCCAAAGATTTACAAATAACCTTTTTACCAATTCTGCACAGATTAACCCTCAGCTTTCCATTCTCTACCCTCATTCTAATTTCTGATGACTTATATTCTGATTATTAATTCCATGGACTATTATGTTTAGTTCATAATAGTGCAATCATACAATATGTGTCCTATTGTGTCTGGCTTGCTTCACTCTATATAATGTCCTCCAGGTTCATCCATGTTGTCATATGCTTCATGACTTCATTTCTTTGTACCACTGCATAATATTCCATTATGTGTTTATACCACAATTTGTTTATCCATTCATCAGTTGATGGACACCTGGGTTGTTTCCAGCTTTTGGCAATCGTGAAGAATGTCGCTGTGAACATCTGTGTGCAGATGTCTGTTTGTTTCTCTGCTCTCAGTTCTTTTGGACATATACCTAGTAATGGTATTGCCGGGTCTACTCTGTTCTTAAACCCCTCTGTCACCCCACTTTTTAATGTTCTTTTTACAACATCTTTTTTTGTACATTGTATTTCTAAAATTATTGGTTTATCATTACTAATTATGTATTTGCATTTTTGAAATTGTAAAGGAAGTAAAAAGTGGAGTTACAAACCAAAAAAATACAATAACACTGGCATTTACATTTAGCCATATGGTTACCTTTACTGGAAGTTTTTATTTCTTTTTGTCACTTCCTTCCACTGTCTAGTGTTCTTTCCTTTTGTTCTGAAGAACTCCCTTTAGTGTTGCTTATAGGGAAAGTCTTGTTGGGAGGATCTCCCTCAGCTTTTGTTCATCTGGGAGTGTCTTAATCTCTCCCTCATTTTAAAAAGACAGTCTCACCAGATATAAAATTCTTGACTGTAAATTGTTTTCTTTCAGCACTTTCAGTATTTCATCCCATTGCCGTCTAGCCTCCATGGTTTCTGATGAGAAATCATGAGTTAATATGATTTGGACTACTTTGTACATAGCATGTTGCTTTTAGCTTGAAGTTTTCAGAACTATCTCTGTGTCCTTAGACAATTTGACTATTGTGTGCCTGGGTATATTTCTCTTCAAGCTTATCTTGTTTTGTTTTTGTTGGATTTCTTATATGTGCACATTCACATCTTTTGCTAAGTTTGGGAAGTTTTCTGCCATTGTTTCTTTGGGTATTCCTTCTGCTTATTTTCCTTTCTTCTTTTTCTACATCCCCCATAACGCATGTTTGATGGTGTTTCACAGTTCCATAGGCTATTTTCTTCTGCTAGCTCCAATCTGCTGTAGAAACCCTGTAGGGAATTTTTCATTTCAGTTATTATGGTCTTTAACTCCAGTAGTTCTATTTGGTTCTTTTTAAAAATTTCATATTGCTCACCCATTGTTTTCCTGATATCCTTTAGTTCTTGCTCTTTATTTCTTTCATCTCTTTGAGCCCATTGAGGTTTTTTATTTTATTTTATTTTATTTTATTTTTTATGTCTTTGTCTGATATTTCCAAGTCTGGTCTTCTTCATTGATATTTTCTGGACTTTTATCATCTTTCTTTGTATGTACCATTATTTCATGTTTCTTTGTCTTTCAATCTTTTGTTGTGTACTGTACATTTTAATATTTTCAAGTGTTAACTTTGGGATATAGTCCCTGAGCTGTGTGCTTCTTGAGCTTTTAACCCGATGGTGTTGTAACAATCATTTCCTTGAGCACAAGGAGCTACAAAACCAAACAAACCAATGCAAAAATCACCTTTCACAGTCTTGGCAAATTGGTTTTGTGGTGTCCAGTGCTTGCCTTCAGAGTTCAGTCCTCCTATCAAGAAGATCAGCCCAAGGCAAATGCAATGTGCAAGGTACTCCCAGTCTTTTCTGAGCCTGTGTCTTTTACTGAGTTTATGCTATGCGTAGTAGTGGCTTTAGGAGTTCCCCTGTTTACAGGAATTTGAATGCCACCTCTAATCCTTAAGAAATAGACTTTCTCCCTCTCCCGGATGCTCTATTGAATGGCTTAAAGCAGGTAATCCCTTGCTCCATGGAGTTTGACTGAATTGTTTTTTACACTGCTTTAGGTGTCCCAGGTATCTTTTGCCTGGAGGACAAATTTGGGGTTGAGTAAGGGTTCAGCCAAGATAAGTTTCCTAGGTCAGTTTTCCCCACCTGGAACAAGGCCAGGGACTCACAATGGGAGCCCAGGCTGACTCCACAGTGAACTGGGAATGGGGACCGAGGGGCCATCAATAGCACCAGGAGCTTCTCCTATGGTTTTTGAAGCTATGTTTTCTTGATTCAGGACTTGTCTAGTTAATGCAGCCCTTCAACTGTTTTCCCTTGTTTTAAGGAAGTATATTTTCTTTAAGACTCCTCTGCACCTCTTGCCTGAGGCAGGTTAGTACAATGACCACCATTAGCGACAGCCCCAGAGATCTTAGGTAGCTGATCAAAGGCAATGACCAGTGATCTGACTACACGCCCCCAGATCATGGGGACCTAGGTCCTGATATCCCCCCTGTCACCAGCAGGCTGCCCCCGGAGCCAGAGCTGTGGGCCCCACTGCTGCATGCTATGAGGCTGGGGGTAGGGGGTGGTAGCCACTGTACAGAGGGTGAAGTTCACTGGTATTTACCACAATTTACCAGCGTCTTCCTCTCACTCTGGCTCTTCCCTGGATGCTCCACAGTGACCTACTAGATATCAGAGTTTCAAAATTGTTGATTCAGGCAGTTCCTGCCAATTCAATAGTTGTTCTGGTGGAGGGACCGATTCTTGGAGCTTCCTACTTTGCCGTCTTCCCACTGTCCTCTCTACAAAGTTCAACTTACCGTATGACCCAGCAATGGCTTTGTTAGGCATTTACCAATGGACTTGAAAATATGTGCACACAAAACTCTGCACATGATTGCTTATAGCAGCTTTATTCATAATCACCCCACACTGGAAGCAACTAAAATGTTCTTCAGTAGGTGGATGGATAAACAAACTGTGGTACAACGATAAAAAGAAAAAATAAAACAAAACTATCAATTCTCTTAACAACAATGGATGCAACTTAAATGCATTTTGCTAAGTGAAAGAAGCCAGACTGTAAAGGCTACGTATTTACCATGATACCATTTATATGGTATTCTGGAAAAAAACCAAGTCGATTTGGACAAAAACAGATCAGTGGTTGCGAAGGGTTTAGGGGGGCAGAACTTGGAGAGGTGGAAGAGTGTGACTAGCCTATTTTTTAAGTGGTCGTACTAATCTGTATAACAGTGTATTGGTTCATGTGTGCTACTATGCATTTCTCAAGACCCACAGAACTTTACAGCACAATGTGTGAATCTTAATGTATGCAAATTAAAAAAAAAAATCAACCAGGAGGTCTGGAGATCACAGGAGGGACTGCAGACTGAGACCAAAAATAAGCTATTACAAATATATGACAAAGCTTCACCGAATGAAGTAGAGAAAACATGATGCTGATCTAAGTAACCTTGGAAAGTGGTATTTTGACTAGCAACTTTAAGACTAAAGACAGAGGAAACTAGACATAAACACTGTACTGTAGTTGGTAAAGTTATTTCTCATAGGAATACAGATTAACAATTCTGAACCTGCTTTAAATGTAGGCTGAGATGGATCAATGAGTAAACGAATGTTGAATAGTGAGACAGGTTACAAATAAGCAAGAAGGGGAGGCTAGAATGAACAATGTGATACAGGATTAGACTCTAAGACATCAGTATGAATTCATATATAGCTTAACATAGAAACAGATAGGCAGGTACAGAAATATTTAAAATATTTGTTTATATGGGTTAGAATATGTATATATATAAATTATGTATTTAGTGACTATAGATAGATGATAGATAGACAGATAGATAGATAGATAGATAGATAGATAGATAGATAGATAGATAGATAGATAGATAGGGAATATTTGTTTCTAGCTCTGTCTACTGACAGGATTTAGATGCAATGACACAGCAGTAGTAATGAGCATACCCAGTGCCCAGATCTTGGTTTTTAATATTATTCTCCAATGAAAGGAACCACTTGGAGAAATGACCAATTCTACATCTAGAGAAGAGAATATTTAAGATGAGCCTGGATCATCTTGTCATGCCAGAAAGTTCAAAACAAAATGATAGGGACATGTCAGATGGACACAAGGGTCAACCTGAAAATGCTCCCAATAGCCAAAGCCAAAATAATTTGATCAACAAAATAAATTACATTGTATTGGATTATAACTTTAAATATCAAATAAACACCCATGGGTCCATACATATATAAATAAATGATTGAATAAACAAATAAAAGGTGGAGAAGAGACCAATCTCCATATTTTTAATTCTAAATAATTTATGTAGATACTCCCCTCAAGAAGGTGGAGCTTAACTTGAGTGTAAATGACACGTCAGTTTGCTTCCAAAGAGTAGATTATGGAAAGGGACAAAAAAATACCTTTACAGTGGAGAAACCTGGTAAACATTACTGCAGCCAGGTGGTCAAGCTTAACATCATCAGTGATAAGCGGTGTTGATAGTATGTGCCCCTGTTATGTTGTGATGAGAATGGCACTTTACCTCTGTAGTCTTCCTTTCCAAAACTCATAACCCAAGTCTAACCATGAAAAAAAACTCAGAGAAACCAAAAGTGAGGGAGATTCTACAAAATACCTGGCCAGTCCTCATCAAAAACAAGGGAAGTCTGAGAAACTATCACAGTTCAGAGAAGATTAATGACAACTTATGAGTAATGTGCTGGAGGGGATCCTGGAACAGAAAAAGGACATTCGTGGAAAACTAGTGAAATCTGAATAAGTATGGAGTTTACTTATTAGCAATATACCAATGTTGACTCCTTATTCATGACAGACATGCCCAAGTACAATGTTAATAGGGGAAACTAAGTGAAGTGTGTGTGGGAACTCTCTATAGTTTCTTTTAACTTTTGTAAATCTAAAACTATTCTAAAATAAAAATCTTTTAAAAATTATAAGAAATTAATGTGTCACCAAAATTCAGATAAAAAGGCCGATGTGATCGTATGCACATGTTCATGTGATATGGGGATATTTGGGATTTTGTGTGCATATATGCAATAAGGAAGTGTAACAAAATGTTTAGCAATGGTAATTTCTGGAGAACTGGGCACCATTAGACCCACTCATAGCTCCTTGTCCTTTTGTTTCATAGTACTTACCACAATTTGTAATTATACATTTGCCTGCTCGTCTTTTCATAATTGTCTCTGTCACCAGACTCCAAGCCCCATCATGGCAGAAACAGTATGTTTTTTTTTTTTGTTTTTTTTTCATTATTTCCTCAGGGCCTGGCTTAAAACCTGGTACAAGGCAAGTAACTATACAGTTTTTGGATGCTGGAGGATGGTAGATTGTAGCTGATTTTTATATCTCCCATCTTCTATAATAAACTTGTGTTTGCTTTTTTTTCTCAATTAAAAGCAAGTGTTTATTTTGTATGAAAAAAAATACAGAATACTGGTCATAGGAAAAATTTGCCAGTTGCACTGAGTAATTATTGTATTAGATCTTATAAGAATATTTCCTAAGTAATTTAATTTTCATAAGCATGTTTGAAAACACTGGTCACTCTAGGAGTAATATAAAGAGCAATAATGTGGAAATCTAAACATTTGAATTTTAATTCAGCTTCTGTTACTAATTAACTAGTTGTGTGTCCTTGAAGAAATCGTTTCAGTTATTTGATTCTCAGTTTTGTCACCTATAAATTGAGGACTTGATTTTATAGACCCTTAACCTGACATAATGGATAGGCTGCAAGGGGTTTGTTTAATCTTTTTTTTGTTTGTTCGTTTCATTAGTGTTTCCAAGAGGCTCATAATTAAAAATAGTTTAAGACCCCATATATCTCTAAAATGCTGTGCTATTTGTAAATATTTTATATCTACTTGGACTCAATTTTTGAAATACTGTATCCTCATTAAATCAAAAGGAGGGAAGAGAAGGCCATCTCTCCCCACCTCTAATAATCTGAGGAGCCTTCCCCCAAATTGTTGAGTAACCGTCAGTCATTATTAGCAGGAGATTCTATTGCCACCCACCTATGCAAAAACCTCAAGGCTGCAACAGCCACAGCCTTTGTGCAGCCAGTGTACCAGCCATAGACAATGGCTCTAACTGTCTTCTAAGATGGACTTCTTTTTTAAACCAGTTTTATTTCCACCTCAGTGTAGTGATATCTCAAGTGTATATATACATATTGTAGATGTGCAAAGAGTTAGGATATATTTGTGATCTATAACCAATTGTATGTTCCTAATGGGCTGGTAAGATGTGGGGTATGAGGGAACTTGACAAAATTTTAAAAATAGTTAATGCTGTCTGTGAGGCTCTTCGTCTAAATAATGTCTTTATTTGGATGAGTCTGTCTCTTTTGGGTACATACTCAGTTTTTTATGCCCTCCTCCCCCACCTCATCCCCTTGACTTCCTTGCCTTTCTGTATGGTGGAGTAGGTGAGAAAATCCTCTGTACCATGGCTGATTTCCACTGTAGAGTGGTGGGTTTATCTTTATCTGTGTACAGTGATGGCAGAGGTGTAGCTGGTCCTAGCCATGTGCTTCAGGTTATGGATTCCATCTATCACCACCCCTTCAAGCCCAACAGTCCCTTTGTCTTGATTCCAGGTCTCTTCTGTCCTCTAAGCACATTTGTAACCATTTAGTGAAGGCAAGAAATTCTAGATCATCTGCAGGACTTTGTGCCATCAGTGAGGAGTGGAAGGGGTGGGGTGTGTGTGTTTGAGATTACAAATCCCAAAAAGGGAAAGATTATGTTTGTAAACTAATCTATTCCTCTGGGTGTGATGCCTTTTTATTGTATTAAATTCAAAGGTTTTAAGTTTTCTTGATGATAAAATCAGTTTAGAGCTTTTCATTCGACTACGTCAGTAGGGTGTGACTCAGGTTGAGTCCCCGCCCCGTTGGTGGGCCTATGTAAATGGACACTCACTCAAGAAGACACACGGAGGAGAGAGCTCTGTCATGTTTGATCCTGGGGCCACGGGGAGCGATGAGCCATTCGCCTGATAGTTTGCAGCTGAAGAGAACAGAGCAGCTGAGCAGAAAGAAATGAAAGCCTGGAAAGAAATGAACCCTATGCCAAAGACTGATATAGGAAGCCCTGAAAAACCAGGCAGAGATCAGCACCAACTTGCTTCAACATGTGGCAGCTCACTTTGGTGAGAAACAACCTTGAATTGTACTCTTTCGGGCCTTGTAACTGTAAGCTTTTACCCCAAATAAATACCCTTTATAAAAGCCAACGGACTTCTGGTACTTTGTGTCAGCACCATTTTGGCTGGCTAATACAGGGTATGTGGAGTTGTTGCCATCTCTTGTATTTAGCCTCATCCCTTCACCAATGACCCAAAGCTGTGAAATCATTCTTTTATAAGAGAAGCCAGCTGTATCCCTTGGCCTAGTTGGTGAAGCCCTGATGTGCTTGAATGCTTTCCTATTTATCTATCTTCTATTTATCTGGCCATTTTTGACATGCCATGCCTCCCTCTTTAAAAGTGGACTCTTGTGGATTAGGGGAATGAGATCCTTGCTTTCTGGTCTCCTCATCCTTGCTCTATTCCTTTTTCACTGCCAATAATCCTCTATGGCAGGTTTCCCCCATTTCCATGGGGTGAGGAATTCTCTTGTGTTCTTTCCTCCCCTGTCCCAAATCAGCCAAGCCTCTTGAGAGAGGAACCTTGAGAGAATTAGAAACTAGGAATTACCAAAGATTAAAATATATCCTATGTATTTCCAGAATGCTACAACTGTAAATCACATAATATGGTGGCTGTGAATCCAGGATGATATTGAAAACTATGAAGGGTGCACCTGTGTAAAAAGTCATAAACTAAGAATTTCAAATACCTCCCTTAACTACCTTTTTTAAAAAAATACTTTACCACCACTCCACCCCGGAATGGCTCCTTCATCTGTCTGCTCACTGTGTCTGCTCACTGTGTCTGCTTGTTGTCTCTGCTCGTTGTGTCTGCTCATCTTCTTTAGGAGGTACTGGGAACTGAACCTGGGACCTCCCTTGTGGGATGCGGGTGCCCAACTGCTCGAGCCACATCTGCTCCCTTAACCACTTTTTTGACGTCAGCTCATGGTCCATTCCATATGATTTTTTTTTACACTAGTTCCTTTTATTCAAGCATTGTAACACCAGTGTTTCTATGGATGACTTGGCCCTTTCCTATTGTGTCAAGTTCCCCTTAATTCACACTTCCTTCCCTCATGGTGGCTCCTGCCGAGATCATAATTTGGAACTAGATCCTTCAGCTTATATATGTGTTTGATGAAGTCTCCTTCTAAATCCAAGTTAAAATTTACCTATTTTCTGTACATGGTTTCAAACCAAAGTCTATTAAGAACATTCTAATTTCTCTCAAAGTGGTACCTCTACTTCTCCTAAGAAGATGCCGTTTACTTAAAACTTTCATTTGTATTTTTTTGTCTTCATTTGTATTTTTTGTTTTTATTAATAGACTTTATTTTTTTGGAACAGGCTTAGATATACATAAAAACTACACAGAAAATACAGAGATCGCACATACCTCTTTCCTGCCTACACACAATTTCCCCTCTTATTAATATCTTGCATTTGGGATAATTGATGATCAAATATTGATACATTATTATTAACTAAAGTTTACATCAGAGTTCATTCTTTGTGTTATACAGTTATGTGGGTTTTGACAAGTGCATAACATCATGTACCCACCACTATGCCTAGACATAAGTTTTCAACTCATTTGGATAAATACCTAGAAGTGTAGTTGTGGGATTATACAGTAAACCTATGTTTAGCTTTGTAGTAAACTTCCAAAGTGCCTGCACTGTTTTTGCATTCCCACTAGCAACGAGTGAGGGTTCCTATTCCTCTACATTCTCACCGGTGTTTTGTATTTTAGCCATTCTAATAGGTGTGTAGTGGTATCTCATTGATGTTTTCATTCACAATTCCCTAATAGCACATGATATTAAGCATATTTTCATATGCTTGTTTGCCATCCGTATATTCTTTGGTGATATGTCTGTTTAGATCTTTTGCCCATTTTTCAATTGAGTTGTTTGTTTACTTATTAAGTTTTAAGATTTCTTTGTA
>JAQZBX010040823.1:0-22574 GCA_029593785.1 Cabassous unicinctus | reverse complement strand
CCAATTTAATTAATTTCAGAAAATCTTTACAGCTTTGATTCTAATTATTAAGCAGTTATTGGAATTAAGCACTCCAAGTTTTAAAATGTCTGCCATTGACTAGCTCATTTAGCTTCAATTTCCTTGCAGGTACTTGACTGCTGACAGCCTAGTGTTGTGGTTAGAATGGCAAATGCTTTACAGGATAGACTGTTGAGAAAGCCTTTGGATATGTAAGTGATAATTTTCAAGAACCTGGTAATTCAGCTTCTTCACAAAACAGAACAATAGCATTATAATACTGATACCAGGAGGTACGGAATGTGGTTAAATTATAAAAATGTTACTTGGACAGGAATAATAATGTCTGCCATTTGGAATCACCTATAAACCAGGCACCGTACCAAGAATTACACTATTATTTAATCTTTACAATTCTAGGTGGCAGAAATGATGACCTCAACTTTACATATGAGAACCTAGAGGTTCAGAGAAGTTAACCTGTTCCTGAAGACACAGCTGAGTACAACTGCCTGACCGATGTCCAGGGCTCTTTCCAATGATCATTCTGGTTCTGTGATGCTGTGAACTCCTAAAGCTTTCCAGACTGCAAAGCTGATCACACCAACTCCACACCATGCATAAAGTGAGCCCCAACCCAATGCTCGCAAGGCAAGGGTAGGTCCACTCTCTGGTAAGGCAGCCTGGCCATGCTTCCCTTATTGAACCATTCTGGGCTTTTCTTTTTAGCCAATGATAATGTAACAAATCCAGCTGGCATTCCTGCTGTAGTAATAGTGCCAAGGAAAATTCCACCTTTAACCAGGAACAGTCGGTCATTGGTGGGTCCCAGAGTCTCCAGTCACAGCGCCCGCCGCCTCCATGTTCCAGCTGCTATTACAGTGTCCCCCTTTGCCCATTTTTGTAGTGTACCCTTTAGAATCCCTTCTTGTTTCTTTCTGTGCATATTTCCCACCATCCCCAAATTCTTTTTTGGCTATCATGGGGCTTAAATTTAACTTCCTAAATCTGTAACAATGTTGTTTGGTTTGATATCAACTTAACTTAAATAGCTTACACACGCTATGTTCCTATACTTCTCCATCCCAAGTTTACATAGTTCTTGAACAAATTACATATTTCTACATTGTAAGTCCCAAACAGTTGATTTATCATTACTATTTATACTTTTGTATTTTAGATACTGTAGGAAGTAAAAAGTAGGGTTACAAACCAAAAATACAATAATACTGGCATTTATATTTACCCATGTTGTTATTTCTACCACAGATCTTTACTTCTTCGTGCAACTTTGATGTATTGTCTACTGTCCTTCCCTTCCAACCTGAAGAACTCCCTTTAGCATTTCTTGTGTGCCACCCTAGTCATGATGAACTCCCTCAACTTTTATTTATATGAGAATGTCTTAATCGCTCCTTCATTTTTGAGAGATTTTTTTAAAAAATTCTGTTGCTGTCCTTTAGGCTGTCATCTGACAGAATGGCACAGACATACATGCTCCCAGTATGTGCATGAAGGTTACTTTGCTTTCTCTGGATCTGGAACCAGGAACCTGCACTGAGGGCATAGGCTGGCTCTGCACTGTTTCAGTGAGGAGATGGGGGAAGGGCCAGCCAGGATGCCATGAGATCCTGACATTTTTAAATTGCCTTTTTCTTAACTCAGTGCTTGCCCTATACTATAACATTTTAATTCTTTTCTGGAATTTTGAGAAAGATGGTTCTGCTAGCTCTTGTTTGTAGCTTCTGTGAGGGAGCTGGAGCTCTGGAGTGGCTCACTCTGCCACCCTGATGACTGGAAACTATTAATGTATTTTCTGTGTCTATGGATTTGTCTATTCTGGATATTTCATATAAATGGAACCATATAATATGTGACCTTTTGTGTCTGGCTTATTTTGCTTTATATAATGTTTTAGAGGTTCATCCATGTTTTAGCATGGATCAGTACTTCACTCCTTTCTATGACTGAATAATGTTCTATTGTATATACATACCACAATGTGTTTATCCATTCAACCACTGATGGCCATTTGGGATGTTTCTACCTTTTGTCTATTGTGAATAGTGCTGCTATGAATGTGTGTACATATATTTGTTTTAGTAACTTTTCAATTCTTTGGGATATACACCTGGGAGTGGAATAGCTGGGTCATACAGTATTTCTTTGTTTAAGTTTTTGAGGAGTCACAAGACTGTCATCCACAGTGGCTGAACCATTTTATATTCCCACCAGCAATGCACGAGGGTTCCAGTTTCTTCACATCCTCACCAACACTTGCTATTTTCCAGCTTTTTAATAATAGCCCTCCTAGTGGATTTGAAGTGGTATCTCTTTGTGATTTTGATTTATTTATCCCTAATGACTAATGATGTTGAACATTTTTTCATGTGCTTGTTGGCTGTAAATTTTTGATGTTTATTGCTAGTATGTAGAAATACAATTAATTTTTCTATAATGAACCTGTATCCTGCAATCTGGCTAAGCTCCCTTGTTTGTTCTAATAGCCTTTTTGAAGATTTCTTGGGGTTTTCTACATAAAGGATCATGTTGTCTGAATTAAAGACATCTTTCCTAATCTTGATGCCTTTGATTTCTTCTTGCCTTAATTGGCTTGGCTAGTCTATCCAGTACAATGCTGAACAGAAGTGGTGAGAGTGGATATACTTGCTTTGCTCCTGATTTCAGGAGCTAAGCATTCAGTTTTCACCAAGTACAATGTTAGCTATAGGTTTTTCATACATGCCCTTTATCAGTTTGAAGTTCATAGCTATGCTTAGTTTTCTGAGAGTTTTATCATGAAAGGATGTTGAATTTTGTCAAATGCTTTTTCTGCATCTATTGAGATGATCATATGGTTTTTATTTTTACTTGGTTAACATGGTAAATAACATTGTTTGATTTGTGAATGTTCAATCAACCTTCCATTCCTGGGCTAAACACTACTTGATCTTGATATCCTTACAGTATATTATTGGATTCAATATGCTAAAATTAGGCTAAGAATTTTTGTGTTTATGTTCATGAGAGATATTGGTGACTTGTCTTCTTCTCTTGTAATGTCTTTGTTAGGTTTTGTTATCAAGGTATTGTTGGCCTCATAAGATGAGTTGAGGACTATTCCTTCCTTTTTAATTTTCTGGAAGCATTTGCGTAGAATTTACATAATATCTTCCTTAAACATATGGTAGACATCACAACTGAAACCATCTGACCCTGGAGTTTTACGGTTTTTGTTGTTGTTGTTGTTGTGGGAAGGTTTTAAAATTACAATATCAATATTTTAATAGATGTAGGACAATTGGGCTTATCTATTTCTTCTTCAGTAAGCTTAGATAGCTTGTGTCTTTCAGGTAATTTGTCCATTTCATCTAAGTTGTAGAATTTATTGGTATAATTGTTATCCTTTTAATATCTATAGGCTCTGTAGTGATGTTCCTGTGCTTGTTATAATATTCACAATTTGATGAGTTTTTTTGTTTGTTTGTTTTCTTGATCACTCTGGCTAGAGATTAATTAATTATATTGATTTTCCTGAAAAAACATGTTTTTAAAATTGCCTTTTAAAATTTATCAAAAAAGTTGTGGTTTTACAGAAAAATAATGCATAAAATACAGGATTCCCATGGACCACCCCACCACCAACTTACACTGGTGTGGACCTCGTCAACAACACCTTACGTTGGTGTGGAACAGTTGTTACAATTGATGATAGCACATTTTATAATTGGACTACTAACTGAAGTCCACTGTTTAACTTAGGGTTCACTGTTTGTATAGTGTAGTTCCATGGATCTTTTAAAATTCTGTTTCCATGTACACAATCTAACATTCCCCCTTTTAATCACTTACATATATATATATATTAAATATATATATATATATATATATTTCAGTATTGTTAACTGCATTCACAATGTTGTGCTTCCATCACCACTATCCATTACCAAAACATTTCCCTCATTCCAAATAGGAACCCTGTACAAGTTAAGCCTTAACTTCATATTCTCTATCCCCACTTCATTCATCCATTGATAACCTATATTCTAGATTCTAACTCTATGAGTTTGATTTTTCTAATTGTTTCAAATCAGTGAGGTCATGCAATATTTGTCCTTTTGTGTCAGGCTTATTTCACTCAACATGATGTCTTCAGGGTTCATCCATGTCATTGCACGTATGAGGCTTCTTTTTCACGGCTGAATAATATTCCACTGTATGTATATACAAAATTTTATTTATCAATTCATTGGTTGATGGACACTTGGCTTGCTTCCATATTTTGGCAGTTGTGAATAATGCCGCTATAATCAGTGTGAAAATGTCTGTTCATGTCCCTGCTTTCAGTTCTTCTGAATATATATACCTAGTAGTGGGATTGCCAGATCATAGAGCAATTCTGTATTTAGCTTTCTGAGGAACTGCCAAACTGTCTTCCACAGTGCTGCACCATTTTATATTGCCACCAGCAATGAACAAGTGTTCCTATTTCTCTGCATCCTCTCCAACACTTGTTATTTTTAGTTTTTCAAATAGCAGTCATACTAATGGGTGTGAAGTGGTATCTCATTGTGGTGGTGTTTTGCATTTCCCTGATGACTAATGATGGAAAGCATCTTTTCATATACTTTCTGGCTATTTGTATACCTTTTTTGAAGAGCTGTCTATTCAAGTCTTTTGCTTGTTTTTAAAATAGGTTGCTTGCCTTTTTGTTGATAAGTTGAAGGATTTCCTTAAATATTCTGCCTATTAAATCTTTATCAGGGGAAGCAGATGTGGCTCAGGTGAATGGGTTCCCGCCTACCATACAAGAGGTCGCTCATTCGGATCCCAGTGCTTCCTAAAGAAGACAGTGAGCTGGCGCAACGGGCAGGTGCAGCAAGCTGACACAAGAAGAAAACATAATGGAAGACACAACAAAGCAGGGAGCAGAGGTTCCTGGTGTCTCCTAAAGAAGACAGTGAGCTAACGTGATGGGTAGGCGCAGTGAGCTGACGCAACAAGATGACGCAACAAGAGACGTGGGGAGGAAAAACAGAATGAGAGACACAACAAAGCAGGGAGTAGAGGTGGCTCAAGTGATTAGACACCTCCCTCCCACATCGGAGGTCTTGGGTTCAGCTCCTGGTGCCTCCTAAAGAAACAAGGAAGACAAACAGACTCAGCAAGTGAAAAACAACAAAGGGGTGGGGAGAAATAAATAAATAAAATAAATCTTTAAAAAAAAACTTTATCGGATATGTGGTTTCCAAATATTTTCTCCTATTGGGTAGGTTGTCATTTCACTTTCATAATATAGTCATTTGAGGCATAAAAAGATTTTAATTTTGATGAGGTCCCATTTATCTATTTTTCTTTTGTTGCTTGTGTTTGGACACCTGGGTTGTTTCCATCTTTTGGCAACTGTGAAAAATGTTGCTATGAACGTTGGTGTGCAGATGTCTGTTCGTGTCACTGCTCTCAGTTCTTCTGGGTATATACCTTGTTAGCGGTATTGCTGGGTCACTTGGTAGATCTATCTCTAACTTCCTTAGGAACTGCCAAACAGACTTCCACAGTGGCTGTACCATTCTACATTCCCACCAGCAGTGAATAAGCATTCCTATTTCTCCACATGCTCTCCAATATTTGTACTTTTCCGTTTTGTTAATAGTGGCCATTCAAGTAGGTGTGAAATGATATCTCATTGTAGCTTTGATTTGCATTTCCCTAATAGCCAGGGATTCTGAGCATCTTTTCATGTGTTTTTTCACCATTTTGTATTTCTTCTTTAGAAAAATGTCTAGACATGTCTTTTGTCCATTTTTTAATTGGGTCATTTGTCTTTTCATTGTTGAGTTGTAGGATCTCTTTATATATCATGGATATTAGTCCCTTGTCAGATGTGTGATTTCCAAATATTTTCTCCCACTGAGTAGGCTGCCTTTTTTCCCTCTTCACAAAGTTCTCTGAGGTGCAGAAGTGTTTAATTTTGAGGAGGTCCATTTATCTATTTTTTTGTTGTTGCTCGTGCTTTGGGTGTAAGGTTTTAAAGACTCCTACCTACTTCAAGATCTTGTAGATGTTTCGCTATGTTATCTTCTAGGGCTTTTATGGTCCTGGCTTTTATGTTTAGGTCTTTGATCCATTTTGAGTTGATTCTTGTATAGGGAGTGAGAAAGGGGTCCTCTTTCATTCTTTTGGTTATGGATATCCTGTTCTCCCAGCACTATTTATTGAAGAGACTGTTCTGAACCAGAAAAGTAAGCTTGGTAGGCTTATCAAAAATCAGTTGACCCTGGAGGTGAGGGTCTATTTCTGAACTCTCAATTCAATTCCATTGATCAATGTGTCTATCTTTATGCCAATACCATGCTGTTTTGACCACTGTAGCTTTATAATATACTTCAAGGTTAGGGAACATGGGTCCTCAGACATTGCTCAGGGCTGGCAAGCCTCTCAAACAAACCTTCTCAGAGGCTGTTCTCCACCCTTGGCTGGCCATACCCTCCCTACCTCTGCCTCTTCAGCAACCAGCCTGGGACAGTATGGAGGGTGTTTGAGAAGCAAATTATCTATAGCTTCCTGAGGGCTCTCAGGGCAAACAATGTTGCTGTCCCACCTGGCCCAGAAGTGCTTGACACTTCCAACGCAGACCAAGTTCACTGGCCAAAATCTGAATTTGCTGTAGGATGTGTCCCTTCCTCTCCCCTTTCCTTGGGGAAGACGGCCCCTACAACTCCCTCAGTCTGCAGCCACTGTAGTCCACAGCTGGTGCAGTCCACAGAGTGCTATTTGCTCCATAGGTAGGGGGAAGGGCACCCACTGCTGCTTTTGTGGTATTTTTCAGCCAGTTGAGACTCCTTTCCTTTGCCCCTCTTTCATCTGGGTGGTGTCTTGCCTTCTGCTCGTGCCTGAGCCCCAGAGCAGCCCTCCATACTGGGTATATCTTTCTTCATGTTTATCCTGTTTGGTTTTCTCTGGGCTTCTTTGATGTGTATATGCATGTCTTCTGCTAAGTTTGGGAAATTTTCTGTCATTTTTTTGAATATTCCTTCTGCTCATTTTTCTTTCTTCTTCTTTTGGAGCTCCCATAATGTGTATATTGTGTGCTTGATGGTTTCTCAGAGGCGTCTTAGACTATTTCATTTTTAATAATTCTTTTTTCATTCTGCTCTTCAGCCCGACTCATTTCAAGTGTCTTGTCCTCAAGTTCACTGATTCTTTCTTCTGCTAGCTCCAATCTGGTCTTGACACCCTCATGGGCATTTTTCATTTTAGTTATTGTAGTCTTCAACTCAGTAGCTCTGTTTGGTTCCTTTTTAAAATTTCTATCTCTTTACTACATTGTCAATTTTACATTTTTGGTTTCTGGATTTTTTTTTCCTACAAATATTTTTTGAGCTTTATTCTGGGGTGCAAGTAAGTAACTTGGAAACCATTTGAGCCTTACTTTTAAACATTGTTAGGTGGGACCAAAATAGTCTTTAGTTTAGTGCTAATGTGACCACTCTACTGAGGCAATACCCTTCTGAGTACTCTATTCAGTGTCTCACAGCTGTGGCGATTTTCATTCTGGCTGGTGGGAACACAAACTGTTTCCTGCCCTATATGATTTCCAAGGGTTGTCTGTCTCTTCCTTTCTTGTGGTACTCTCCCTAGCTTCAGAAAGTTTTCTCACAAGAATGCACTGATCAAGACTCAGCTGAAGACTTGAGGAGAGCCTTTTGAATTTCTCTGAAACTCTCTCTCTCTCTTTGCATTTCTTTCTTTTCCAGTACTCTGTTCTGAAATTTTAACTCCCATTATCTCTCTGAGTTTTCAGCTCTGTTTCCTCAACTCACGGAATCTGATGGGCACTGTTTGGGTTTCCCCCACCTTGAGCAACAGCCTGAAAATCCTCTGTATACACTAAGTTGGAACAATGGTAGGGCTCCTTCTCTTAGGGAACACTGTCCTGAGTTTCCATTGTTCAATGTCTAAAAACCAGTGGTTCAAATATTTTGTGCAATTTCATAGTTAAGGCAGGATGGTAAATCTTAATCCTGCTATTTCATCATGGCTGGAAGCAGAAACCACTTGATGCTTTTTAATCCTACTGAATGACCTTACTCATAATATGACATCTAGTAATAAGGCAAACAGGCCTATAATTAGAGTAATGCACTCAGTCAATTATTCATTGTGTATCACTGACATTGTGTATTATGTGCTGACAAAGAAGTATTCCTCTCTTTGTTTTTGTTTTGTTTAAGACTATTTTCTCTCCAGTTTAGATTTTTTCCCCAACTTTTTATTTTGAAAAAATGTGAAGCCTATGGATAATTTGAAAAAAATTGAAAAATGAACATCTGTGAACACTTCATTTGGATTCACCAATTATTAACATTTTTTACACATGCTTTATTTCTGTCTACATATTTTTCAACCATTTGAAAATAAGTTTCACATCTATGTATCCATCCTGTATCTCCCAAGAAAAGGACATTCTTTTACATAATGACAATAGCATTATCCCTCCCAAACAATTTAACATTGATACAATATTACCTAATATATAATCCATATTGAAATCACTCTAATTTCCCTTTATAGCTTTTCCTTTTCCGGATTCACAATCCAATTAAGAATCACTCACTGCATTTGGTGATTATGTCTCATTAATCTTTTTACCTGGAACAATCCCCCTGCATTTCGTGCCTTTTATAATTTTAGCTTTTAGAATGTTTAAAAAATGTTGAGGAGCTCAGGCTGGCTGTCTTGTTTAATATAGATTTTTAAAACTGTGATGTGTTAATAAATTTAATGACAATTTGGGAAGAAGGAATTCCTCAAATATTTTGGAATTACATCCATTTTCTCACTTTGAAGGCTACCCTAAATTTTGAATATGAATAAATGTTATTTTAAGAACTAATATATCCTAAGTGTGTTATTACAGAACTTAGAAGTAGAAAATATCTAATACTGCATTTTTCCCTAGTGAAGGGAGAGGCAACTGAGACATTTTAGCACGGTTTTGTTTTGTCATTTTCGTTTTATATTTATATGGTTACTTAAAAATGTGGTCCACCTTTTTCACATGCACTATTCTTGTATGACCTTTATAGAAAGCCAACTCTTTCATCTGTGCAGCAGCGGAAATTGTTGTATGCCCACCGAATGAAATGGAGGAGAAAAACACTCGTCATCTTAGAACCCCAGCATATTCATGAGAAAAATAAATGCATTTTTACCCCTGATGAAAACTACCTCCCTTTATTTCCGGGAATTTCAAAATTATCATCTTGTAGTCAACCCTGTTTTTCCACCAGATGGCAATAACCCATAATGGGTGAGCAGGATGAGTGGAATGTCCCCAGGAGTGTGCAGGGCGTGAGCACTAAAAGGGCTGTGAGCTTGTAATGTCGTGACGTGGGAAAAATGAAGAGTCCCTGGAGAAGAGTTTCGTACATAATGGATTACTAAATGTGGCACAACAGGAACTAATAATATAATAAAAGGATCACATAATTCATCTTCAGTTTATTAGTGCAAAATTTAAGTACAAAACTTTTGCATCATTTTTACATTTTCTATTTTCAGAATCACATGTCATAGAACAGCTGATGATAGAGCTGAGAAGTTGTTGATATTCAAGTAGAATTAAACAAATTCAGCATCAAAAAGCCATTGTATGTTCCTAACAGAAGTCACAAATTCAGAGAGAGTATCTTAGGAAAACAGGCGGGGGAAAAGAAATCTGCAAGAACTTCTGATGAAATCTGTAGGCTATTTCTCTTCTATTCTAATATGACTTGATTTTCTTTCAAAATTATATGAAGACAGATCTGTTTAATCTAGTATACCTATTTGGGTTTGGTTTTAGTTGATATACAAATCCAACCCAGTGCTACATTATCTCATGGAAATGCTTCAGAGTAAACTACTGTACAATTTTATTCCTTGACAAATTTCATGTAAAAGGAATTTTTCACTGCTGAGTAACTAACTTTCTCTTGTTCTGGTTTATTTTTTTTCTAAGAACTGTATATTCCTCTGATAAAGGTCTTTGTTGTTCTCTTTGAAGTCTAAATAGTACCAAATTTTATAACTGTTTTTATCATTTTCTTTTTTTTTAATGAAAAATAAAATATGATTGGAGTTCAAATGTAAAAAGAAGTTCTAGTTTGTTAGATAAAGATAAGAATTTTAAATAGAGTTCAAAGTAAACTGGAAGAACCTAAACCAAAGTTGTTTATTAGTGCAATCTTGCAAACTTCTCATGAAACTGTCAGGAACATTTCTCTTCTGTTTAGTAAGTAGATCAATTGTCTATTTGAGGGGGATGGATGTGGCTCAAATGGTTGGGCGTCCATCTCCCATATGGAGGGACCTGGGTTCGATCCCGGGACCTTCTGGTAAGAAAAAAAAAAAAAAATTGTCTATTTGAAATGGGTGAAGACAATATATAAAACAAAAAGCCAAGTATAACAGCGAAGAGAGATGTGATTGAGAAACTCAGTTTTTCCTTTAGACAATATTTTTTTTTAGAAGGGCGCTATGATGAAAAAGGTTAAGTTTTTTATCTTTTTTAAAAAACACTTTTTGTCTTTATTATAAAATATTAAGTGATCAGTATAAAAATACTGAAAATACAGAAAAGAAAAGGGTTTCCCATCTGCAGACAACCACTGTTAAAATTTTAGTATATTTTATTCCATAGCTTTTCCTAGACATAAGATTTTTTTACCTCAACTTTTTTTCTTAATCTGTTTATTTTCATGGTTGTTTCACAGTTTTCATGATCTGATTTCTCACATTACATTATAACATGTATATTTTCCTACATGATTAGAAACGCTTCGCTTAATAAAATAATTCTAGTTGCTTCACAATATTTTGGGAGGATGAGCTATCCTTCAATTAACCTATCATTGGATGTTTAATTAGTTTCTCTTTTTTGCTATTACAAATAGCATTGTGATACATACTGTAGTATTTGCTATCTGTAGACTTTCTTAGAATCGATTCCCTGAAGTCAAGTTACTACTAGTTCAAAAAGCATAAAAAATTAATTTTGATCTGTATCACTGCCAATTTTCTTTTCAACGGAGTTCAATCAATTTGCACTCCTACTAGCAATGTGCAAGAAAGGAGCTTACACACTGCTGCCGTTGCTGAGTATTATCACAGAAAACAAACAACCAAACACTTTGCTAAATGGTCTCTCATTAGTGTTTTAATTTGCATATCTTTGATTACTAGTGAGATGGAACCTTTTTCCCCCTGTTTGTTTAACAGCTGAATTTCCTCTTTTGTGAATTGTCTACTTATGTCCTTTGTCTGTTCATCTATTGGGGTCTTTGTTATACCTATTTACATAGAGAACCAACAGTCATGTCCCAGAGAAAGGCCTTCTTTATGCAATACTGCTGAATTCCTCCCCTTTTAAGTCATTCCAGATTCAGCATTCAAATAGAAGAGTGAGGGAGAAACCAGGAAAAGTAACCAAAGATAAATGATTCTTTTTCTCTGCTGTACAATAGAAATAAAAGTTCACGTTACTTTTGTTAAATGATACGTTTCCTTAATTTACACAGTACTCATTTTTATAATGTTTTGATCATTTTTCAAAGGACAAATGATATATAATACCAGATATACTGTCTCATCATGAGTCATGGGGAAGCCATGGTGGTTCCACAGAAATGTTTCCATTCCAGGCTCATATTTTTAAATGACTTAATTAGGTTTGATTTAATTTAATTTAACTTGAATTTGAAGGAGGGGAGGTGAATGCCATCCTTTATTCTGTAGCCATCTTCCTGAAAGGCTGTTACTTCTAGTATAAGTTCTCCTCTGAATACAGTTGGGGCAAGAACAATAAAGGGACATTAATCCAGAATCCCTGGCTTTGAAGTGAAGGTGGAACAGCTGAACTAGGCTCTCTCTTTGCAATGGCGAGTAGCCTGACTCGGGCTCAAGCGACACGGCTTCTCCTGGCTAAGAGGACTGTAGTGCTGATAATGGCTCCAGAACTGCCCTTGTCCCATTGGGTCAAGTGAAGAAACTCCCTATGCTTCCCTGTCTGAAAAATGGGGATAAAAATACTTCATCTTCTTATCCAAAGGGATATTTGAAAGCTTATATGAGAAAATATTTTGAAGGTGAAAGGAATAACGTCAGGTATTACGTTGTGGTAAAACATATTTTAAAATATAAGTCAAGAATTAGAAACAACTTCCTTTGTCAAATATCTCGAGGTCATGAAGACAATCAGGGAATACTGGCACTGAATAGGATCTTGGAATCATCCAAGCCAGTTCTCTCATTTGACAGAGGAGGAAACTGAGGCCTTAAGAGGTATTAAATTCTCTAAGATGACACTACTAATTAATAATGGAGCCTGAATGTCAGTCTGGGAGTCCTGAATCTGGTCAAGAAATCTTTTTACTGCCACCCCTTCCCCACTCCAGTGGATTGAAAGTTCCTAAGCATGATCAAGTAAAGAATCCATTTTTATCTACCTAGCATCTTTAATAGAAACAATTTCCAGATTCTCTTTTTTTTTTCCTATAAAGGCTGAAATTTTGTTCATAGTAGAAATAATAACTACTTTAAATAAAAGAATGAGGTAGGTTAGTTTAAGAAAAGGGGAGATGAGTCTAAAACCTGGCAGAAAAACATGACCGCGAAACACGTGGCCGTGGAACCCTGCCTGGAAACCCTCTGAGGGAAAGACCACCACCAAGAATAAAGCTGGAAAGATCCAGCAAGACCATTCCACGAGATCCCACCCTGAATGAGATTGCAACTAGATCCCGTCCAGGGTCAAGGGGAAGCACCAGATACCCTCAAGGGGCCTTACCATTGGTTCCCTGGGAACTAATGGGTGGGGCAACCAATCAGAGCAGCAAACAGCTGGGGCCCCTTTCCCAACTTTATGAAGGGCAGGAGTAAATAAAAGCTTAATAAAGGTAGCCTTACAAGTCCAAAACGCTCTCTGCCTAGAGGCGCCCACATCTACAGGTCTAGGTGCGTAATCCTGTTCTCGTCTCCCATTTCTCAGTAAACTACTGGTCTAACTAAACCGGCATGTTCTTAAATTCTTTTATGTAACATAGCCAAGAACCTAGAGGAATCCATCATCCCCTGACTTCCCTAATATATAATATAATATAATACATAATATAATAAATATAATATTAATCTATATTATATATATAAAGTTTTCTGACTACGAAATGTGAATTTATGTAAAATTATTATGTGTCCAAAAGGTTAAGAAATAAGCACCAAAGAGGAGATCTTAATCAAACTGAAGCTTCTTTGTAGACTCATATTTGCAAGCTGGTTTGGGCAATACCATTCTCTATCAGCCAGTGTAGTACTGCAAACGCACTGGAGAAAGGTCACCAAAATGAAGTGGAACCAGTCTGACAGAGAGTATGCAATCTTGTTTCAACAGACTGACCAATACAAGAAGAAATAAGTTTCTTAAGCCCTAAGGAAGAGGGCTCTGTAATTTTTTTGATATAAATGAGAAGCACATCACAGAATGGAATCCATCCTTCTTTTCAGTTAATCATTTACACAAAAGTGTGCGGAAGTCTCTATAGAAATAATGTGATTTGCAATGAGGAAATTTAATATCCATAGAGCAGAGAGTCTTATTTATCAAAGACTGGGCAAACAGGCACAAATTGGTTTCTTTGTGTGAAACTATAGAAAATTGTATTAGCAGATTTGGCAATTTGAGAGTATTTATGAATTCCAAAAAGAGAGATTATGTTTGTAAACTGGTCTGTTCCTCTGGGTGTGTACCCTTTGATTATATTAGATTCAGCTGAGATGCCTTTGATTAAATTATGTAAGATTAGGGCTGTAATTTGACCATGTATTTAGGGCAACTCAGTTTGGGTCCCGACCCCCTTTGTGAGTTATATAAATGGATGCTCAATCAAGGAGACACACAGAAGTAGATACACAGGAGAACACAGAAAAAGGCAGAGGAAAGAACTTAGTTTTGATGCTGGAGCCCCTGGGAGACATGAGTCATTCACCTGATAGTTTGCAGCTGAAGAGAACAGAGCAGCTGAGCCCTATACTAGCCTACAGCTGAGATCAGAAGAAGTTGGGACCATGGAGCCTTGAGAGAGAAGAGGAAGGCTGAACCCTCAAAGAGATGCCCGCCATCTTGCTTCAACATGTGGCAACAGACTTTGGTGAAAAACTAACCTTGAGATGGACTCTTTAGGGCCTTGTAACTGTAAACTTCTACTCCAAATAAATACTCTTTATAAAAACCAACAGATTTCTAGTACTTTGCATCAGCATCCCTTTTGGCTGACTAAAACAGCAGATATTTTCAAAATGGTTAAGAATTCAAAAACAATTTTAAGTGGTGTGTAGGGAAGCTACACACTCAGATGGAGAACAGAGGCAAAATTTGTCTGCCAATTCAAGGGAGAAGGATTTTTCTTTTTTCCCCAATTTCTTTAACTATTATATAACTTCTACTTTAGTTCATACTTTCCCCAACTTAAAAAGGATTTCTAATATATTTAGATATACAAAATCTCTCTACATACACATATTCACATACACACACACACATATTCATATGCATACAATGGTAGTTAATCAAACAGATAAAAACAACAACAAGAACTTTTCTGATGGTTTTTCAAAGTAGCCATGTTATTTACCTATTTTTATTCCTTTTGTTAAAATAAGTCTTCTATACTTAGCACACTATGGATACTCAATAAGTGTTTCAGATTCTTTAGACAGTTCATTCTGATTTCACATATCTTACAGAATAAGTAAAGCATAGGAGTGTTACCACAATTCTAGATTTGAATTGGTAGCCCCAACAATGCTTGATTCCGATTCTATGCCATAAGTAAAGACAAAAAAATATTGAATTTTAGTCATGACTTTCCATCTCTTTTTTCCCTAACCTTCAAACAAAATCAATAAGGCAGGAAAAAGAACTGTTCAAAGTTTTATTTTCTTACTGACCTCGCATCTCCATAAATGAAGATTATATTGGGCTGTAGCTCAAGAGATTGGGCTCCTGCCTACCACATGGGAGGTTGCTGGTTTGGTTCCCGGTGCCTCCTAAAGAAGACAGCGAGCTGGCGCCATAGGCAGGCATGGCAAGCTGACGCAACAAGATGACACAACAAAAGACACAAGAAGAAAAACATGAGTGACACAGCAAAGCAGGGAGCAGAGGTGGCTCAAGCAATTAGGCACCTCCCTCCCAAATTGGAAGTCTTGAGTTTGGTTCCTGGTGCCTCCTAAAGAAATAAGGAAGATGAACAGACACAGCAAGTGCAAACAACGAGTGGGTGGGGAGAAATAAATAAAATAAATCTTTAAAAAAAAAATATATATATATATATAGTGAATTGTTTAAAAGGCATACAGAAGACAAACCAAGGCCCCCATCATGCACCAAGTGAAAATTTGTCTCAGAATCAATGAAAATATATTTTACAGGAATACTAAATGAAGCCAACACCTAGCTCTTGTGGAAATTGTCACAGATGACTTAGTGGCTGCACTTTATATCTCATATAATGGTGCCTCCAGCAATGCCGAGTGGCAGATTTGGTATTTTCCTGACTCACAAGGAGAGAAGCGTGCCGTCTGCTGAATCACCCTCCTTGCTTCCTGGGGCGCTGGGGTGTTCCAAGACACTAATGGAAGATTAAATAATGGTTACCATGACAGCTACCTAAATGCTGTCATGAAGATATCAACAGATGTATTCCAGTGCTCCCTGGGACTTGAATTCTTTTTCCTTCAAAAGCCTCAATCATTTTAATAATTGAAGTTCTCCAATAACTGTATGCAAAGCTGATCTAAAAAAATTGGTAAAATCTTTTTTTTTAAAAAACAAAACAAACTAGATAGGTTGTCTTAAGATACAACTCATCTCTATTTAAGATGTATTCCTTCTAATGAGTGAAGTTGCTTATTAGATTTTTAGAAATAAGAATGAATAGTATCAAGATGACAACATTTTTAATGACTTTTAATAAGTTATGGAGACTCACATTTGAGGAAACAAATCTGAACACTTCAAGCATTAGCCTGCATCTTGTGGCCACGGGGCTGGCTCTAGCGTGCCAGTGTTTACGCGTGTTATTGCAGGTACGAGCCTGCTTGTCTTTGGTAAGTTCTGTCTTCTAGCCTAGCCCCTCTTCCAGTTATTAGAGCCATCAGTGAGAGCAGAGAAACAGCAGCTGGGATTTTGAGCAAACCTGTATTTTTAGAACGTCTTAAAAATCTCACTTTGGGGAGGTTTACAATATTTTAGGAGGATTACAGTAAGGCCTCAGCTACTGAGCAGCACTTCACATTACCAAAATGAGCATCACAGAAAGTTCAATGACCTCAAAGCCTACTGAAATGCCTTTACTAAATGTTTTCACATGTCGTGTGCAAGTCTTGAGTCTCTGTTGTTGCTTTTTAAAGTGTTTTCCTTCTTTCCTTTCACTTGCCCTCGGGATGTTGGCTGTTACTTTTCTGCTGAGGTGTTCCTTGGGATCCTTGTAATTTCAGTTGCACAAACATGTGCCAAGGACCTGCCATAATTTCTAAACTGCTCTGGGTTAGGAAACAGTTAACCAAGTATATCCGTCAGGGTCCTGCAGGGAAACAGATGGTCCACACAGAGGAATTGAATGATGGGACTTTTTCGCAGAGGTGTGGGCAGGGAAAAAGGAATCCAAAGAGGTGGTGAGGCACCTAGGGGCTAGTGCAGTGGGAAACCCTTCCCACCCCCAGGGATCTGGGTGTTAGAGCCTGGTGAGGGCTCCTGGCAGGAACTGCACTGGTGGAGCCAGGTGGGGGTGGGGAGGAGATCAGTAACCCCCCACCCGATCTCTTCTTCAACCTCCTCTCTCCTGCCAGTGCCTCTCAACCAGAAGCCACAGAGCAAGGGGGACCAGTTGGTGCACTTCCTAGGGGTGAGCCTCCAGAGCTTAGAGCAGGGTAGAGAAGGATGGAGGGCGGATCTGGGGTGGCTGGGGCATAAGGACAAGAACCAGTCTATTGAACTCACCAGAAGTGTGGCTCAAGGCAAAGCAGACTCGCATTTGAGCTCCCGCTCCACGCACCCTTTTTTTTTTTTTCTTTCCTAATTTTTTGGTCTCAGCTATTTTGATGGTCTATATGGCCAGATATCTGACTTGTAGTTGATTTGACTTGTAATTCTGTACTCATAAAATCACTTTTCGACTGATACTGGGAAATAAGATTATACTTTATGTAGCACCACACAGGTTTAAACCTGTGTATTTTAGCATTCTAATAATTTAAACCTCATTAGTATTATTATAGTTTAGATTTTATATATAACACTTTTATGACCACACAAAAACAAATGTTTCTTCCTCAGTATGGACTGGAGACAATTCTCCAGCATTGACTCTTCACATCAAGTATAAGGGTGAATTGGCCGTGCACACACCGCAGGCAGCCTGAGGCTCACGTGCTTAGTAAAAGTGGCCCAGGACTCTGCTACTGTGGAGCTGGAGAAATCATCCAGCATCATCAGGAAATGCCTTCACCGCTGCTGGCTCCATCCTGCATATATGTATTGTGAGGATCACACAAAGTTGTTCTATTTGAGCTTAGGGCTGCTAACTTTTGTTTGAAGAGAGTTGCTTGGTATCCTATCATATCTTCTTGCCCTTATAATCTTCCGTGCATAGCAACTGACTTCCAGCTGCTAACACCTGCATTTCTTTGTCCCTGGGCTTTTTATTGCTGCTGCCTTGCCCCTGGGGCTGCCCTTGAGCAATGGCTGATGGGAATAGGAGTATAAACACTCCAGCTCCCTCACCCCTCCCATGGAATAACTGCAAGGCCTGTGCTTTACATTGCCCCCAGAATTTCCCCAGTGGGGTTACGTTCCAGCTGCCCACAACTGGCTTGATTACAAAAATTTTCCTTCCCTCTCTCACTTTTTCACTCTCATTACCGGGGCTCCTTTCATCTCCAAAAGAATGCACTTTAATCCTTGCCTCCGGGTTGGCTTCTGGAGAAACCCAAAGTAAGAAAGAGGTGTATTTTCATCTCCTACCTGCATAAACCTGTAAAGGACAAACTTCCGCTACTTTATAACAAATTACTCTCTTACTAAAACTTGGAAAAAACTCCCACAGATCTTCAACATTATCATTTGCCGACTACCTACCGTGTGCCAAGTTCTATTTTATCTCCTTTAATCCTCCCAACCACCCTGACCCAGTAATCATATGGATTTTCATAATGTGACTTACTTGGATGTTTTATCTATTGAACCAAAATACATAAATCTATATAAAGTTTTCTCTACAAATTTACTTATTGCCAGATTCTTGGCATTTCTTGATTTTATTGTAAGGCCCTGAATTTACTTATGAACAGGTTTTTTGAGGTATAATTTCAGCTCATACATTTGTAAAAGTACAATTTGATGACTTTAGTACATTTATATGTGTACAACTATAACCACAGTGCATTTTAGAATATTTCCATCACCCAAAAAAGTTCTTTTGTGCCAGTTTACAGTTAATGCTTGCTTTCAACCTGAGCCCTAGGCAAACACTGACCTGCTTTCCGTCTCTTTAAGTTTGCCTTTTAAGGACATTTAATATAATACAAGGTCTCTTGTGTGTGGCTTCTTTCAATTCACACAATTTTTTGAGGATCATACACATTATACCATGCACCATTAGTTCATTCCTTTTAATTGCTGAGTAGCATTCCTTTGTATATTATACCATGTTTTGTTTATCCATTCACCAGTTGATGGACATTTGGATTGTTTCCAGTTTTGTGCTTCCCTTATACATGGGAAGCAGGCGCTCAACCACTGAGCTACATCTGTTCCCCTTGGGCTGTTATTGAGCACATATTTTGGTGTGGACATATGTTTTCATTTCTCTTGGGTAAATTCCTAGGAGTGGAACTGCTGGATGATATAGCAATTATGTTCAACTTTCTAAGAAACTGCAAAATTGTTTCCAGAGTGGCTGTATCATTTAACATTCATTCCACCAGCAATACACGAGGGCTCCAGTTCCTCTACATCTTCACCATCATTTGGTATTGTCTTTTTTTTATTATTATTACTATAACCAGTCTAGAGTAGTGGTATGTTACTGAGGTTTTAATGTGCATTTCCCTAATGACTAACAATGTTAAACATCTTTTCATATGTGTATTAGCCATCTGTATATTTTTGGTGAAGTGTCTATTCAAAATTTTATCCACGATTTAATTGGGTTGTTTGTCTCCTTACTATTGAGCTGTAAAGAGTTCGTTACATAGTCTAGATACAAAATGTAATGTATAATTTGCAAATATTTTTTCTTAGTCTGTGGCTTATATTTTCATTCCCTTTCTGTTTTTTTTTTTGTTTTGTTTTTTTAGGAGACACTGGGAACTGAACTCAGGAATTCCCATGTGAGAAGCAGGTGCTCAACCACTTGAGCCACATCTGCTCCCTCTGCTGTCTTTTGAAGCACAAAAGTTTTAAATTTTGATTAAGTCCAATTTATAAAGTTTTTTCTTTAATGAAATTTGTTGATATTATATCTAAGAACTCTTTGTTCAACCCAGGTCACAAAAATTTTCTCTTATGTTTTATTCTAAAAATGTTAGAGTTGTAGCTTTTACATTTATGAGTATAGTCCATTTTGAGTAAATTTCTGTATATGGTATAAGGTAAGGATTTGAGTCTTTTCCTTCTTTTTTTTTGCATGTGGCTATCCAATTATCCCATGATCATTTGTTGAACACACTATCCTTTCCTCATAGAATTGTGAGGACTTATTTCTGGAATCTAAATTCTATTCCATTGATCTATATGCCTATCTTGGTGCCAGTCATACCATCTTGATTATTGTGGCTTTATAGGTTTTTTTTAAAGATTTATTTATTTATTTATCCCCCCCTTGCTGCTTGTGTCCGCTGTGTCCATTTGCTGTGTCTGCTTATCTCTGCCCTGCTGTGAGGTCCTGCTGCATCAGCCCACCGCGCCGCGTGGGCCGGCCTGCCTTCACAAGGAGCCCCGGGAAGCGAACCCGGGGCCTCCCATATGGTAAATGGGAGCTCTATTGATTGAGCCACACCCGCTTCCCTATAGTAAGTTTTGAAACTGGGTCATGTAAGTCCTCCAAATTGTTTTGGCTATATTAGATCCTTTATATTTCTTTTTTTTTTTTTTTAAGATTTATTTATTTATTTATCTTTATATTTCTATCTAAATTTTAGGATCAGCTTTTCAATTTCTATGAAAAAGTCTGCTGGGATGTTGATAGGGACTGCATGAAATTATAGCTGTAATGACAACCTTGAGTATTCTCATCATGATATGTAATAGCTCTCCTTTTATTTAGATTTTCTAGGTTTCCATGTACAAGTCATGCATTTCTGTTGTTAAATTTATTCCTAAGTACTTTTTCTTTTTGTCTGCTATTGTGAATGCAGTTGTTTTATCTATTTCACTTTTGAATTATTCGTTGCTAGTATATAGAAAAACAATTGATTTGTGTATATTGGTCTTGTATCCTGTGATCTTGCTAAACTCATTTTATAGATCTAGTAGTTTCTTTGTGGATTCTTTGGGATTTTTAAAATATAGGATCATTTTATCTGTGAATAAAGACAGCTTCACTTATTCTTTTCCAATCTAGATGCATTTAATTTTATTTTCTTTTTTTCTTTTTTTTTGTCTTAATGCACTAGCTAGAACCTACAGCCTAAAGTTGAGTAGAAGTGGCTAAAGCAGGCATCCTTGCCTTGTTCTCAATATTAAGGAAGGACTTTTATTTTTAATTGAGAAATATATTTCTATATTAGTTGTGTTGTTTCACATGGGAACAATTACTGCTGCCTAATTGTGACAAATGTAACACAATGATTTTCACGTGGTATAAATAGCTTTATGATGAGTTATTACTGAGTTATTACTGGTAATTAATTTTAGGGTCATTTCCTTAGTGCTATATCTAAGTCTGAATTATATGTAAAACTATGAAATGAATGCATATTTAATTCAAAGGCTATAAACAGAACAAATTATCAATTAAAATATGTCTGAATTATTGACTAGCTGATTACATAGTTAAAATTTGAAGGCCAATCACTAATTTTCTTGCATTAGGTAGCTCTGGCTACATAGTTTTGGCACAAAGCTCCAAGTTGCAATTTGTCTATCTGAATTTTAGCTCTATTTATGTTTGTACCTGTCTTTAATAGAGTGTAAGTTACAAAACTGATCATGTGAATTTTTATCGTGAAAACAGTGAGATTTCACAAAAACATTAATAAAGCTCTTAAGATCCTTAAAGAGATGGTATTATGTAAAGTTGATTGCTATTGTAGTCTAGGATTATAATTCTCCTTGAGATTTCTGGACATTAAGCCCACAAGTAAGTATAATCAAATACCAAAACATATCAGGCAAAATCATTTACAGGGCGTCTGTGTGCTCTGTGGAGACAGGAGGCAGGTGCCATTACAAAGCAGGCGAGTGAACATATACACATAGAAACATATGGCCCTAGGGATTTTTTCCAAATATATTTTTCTTGACCTTTATTAGGAAACAACTAAAGGGTCCTCAAGATTCTAATTTTATTGTTTAAAATGGAGGAGCCAAATCATTAAAACTTGTTTAAGTTAGGCTTCACCTCAGGAAAAATAATTAAGTGCTTTTGAAAAAGTTACATACATTTGATAAGAGGTATACTAAGTCTCAAACTGAATGTAGTACTTGGATCCTTAATTATTATAGTAAGGAACAGATATTGCTCAATCGGAACTTAATAATTCTGTCTTTTTAAAAAGTTTACCTGGATATATGTACTGGTTTATCTGATAAATGTACCAGTTGATTTTAATCAGGCAAAATCTTATAAAATAAATGAAAACGGAATATTTTAATAACAACATAAAGATGCCAGAAACTTTTATCTTAAAAATAATTTAAGGGGAGTGGATGTAGCTCAAGTGGTTGAGCGTCTGCTTTGCATGTACAAGGTCCCAGGTTCAATGCCTGGTACCTCCTGGAAAAAAAAAAAAGATTTAAATTAGAACATTTATTTATTCTTAAGAAGGTAAAATAATTTATTTTTAAGAGATAAATCATTCTCATGGTTTGAATATCAAAAGTTTAAATATGAATACAGTGAAAGGTCTACCTCTTATACCTTCCATCCACTGAGTCCTCATCCCCCAATAGTTAACCTAGTTAATGGATAGACAAGCCAATACATAATTCTGCTTTTTTCCAGTTAACAACAAAAAAATCTTGGGAAGCAGATGTGGCTCATGTGATTGGGCTCCCATTTACCATATAGGAGGTCCAGGGTTCAATTTCCAGGGCCTCCTGGTGAAGGCAAGCTGATCTGAGTGGAGACCTGGCCCGCATGGAGTGCTGGCCCACGCAGGAGTGCTGTCACAGCAAGATGATGCAATGAAAAGAGACTCAGAGAGAGGAGAACAAGAAGAGATGCAGCAGACCAGGGAGCTGAGGTGGCGCAAGAGACTGAGCGCCTCTTTCCCATTCTGGAAGGTCCCAGGATGAGTTCCCGGTGCCACCTGAA
>JAQZBX010040822.1:0-22553 GCA_029593785.1 Cabassous unicinctus | reverse complement strand
GTTCAAGTTCTCTGTTTCCTTGTTGATCTTCTGTCTAGTTGTTCTATCTAATGATGTGAGTGGGGTGTTGAAGTCTCCAACGATTATTGTAGAAATGTCTATTTCTCCCTTCAGTTTTGCCAGAGTTTGTCTCATATATTTTGGGGCACCCTGGTTAGGTGCGTAGATATTTATGACTGTTATATCTTCCTGGTGGATCATCCCTTTTATTAATATATGGTGGCCTTCCTTATCTCTTATAACTTTTTTGCATTTAAAGTCTGTTTTGTCTTATATTAGTATAGCTACCCCTGCTCTTTTCTGGTTATTATTCGCGTGGAGTATTTTTTTCTAACCTTTCACTTTCAGCCAGTTTGTATCCCTGGGTCTAAGGTAAGTTTCTTGTAAGCAGCATTTGGATGGCTCATGTTTTTTAAATCCATTCTATCAGTCTGTTTCTTTTGATTGGGGAGTTTAATCCATTCACATTCAATGATATTACTGTAAATGCATCATTTACTTCCTCCCTTTTATTTTTTGGTTTTCATATGTCATCTTGTTTTGTCTGTCTTTTTACTCTTTTGGTTATCCTTTCTGCTATTCTTTCTTCTATACTCTCCTCCAAGCCTCTCTCTCCTGTCTTTTTCTTTCAGGTTCTAAGGCTTCCTTTAATATTTCCTGCTAAGGTGGATTCTTTTTTGCAAACTCTCTTAGTTTCTGTTTGTTTGTGAATATTTTATACTCACCTTCATATCTGAAGGACAGTTTTGCTGGATAAAGAATTCTCAGCTGGCAGATTTTCTCTTTCAGTTTCCTAATTGTATCATACCACTGTCTTCTCGCCTCCATGGTTTCTGAAGGGAAATCTGCGCTAAGTCTTACTGGACGTCCCTTGTACGGGATCGTTTACTTCTCTCTTGCTGCCCTGAGAATTTTCTCTTTATCTTTCACATTTGACATTCTGAGTAGTATGCGTCTATTTGGATTTATTCTGATTGGGTTACAGTGTGCTTCTTGGACATGTAAGTTCATTTCTTTCATGAGAGTTGGGAAATTTTCAGCTATTATTTCCTCAAATACTCTTTCTGCCCCTTTTACCTTCTCTTCTCCTTCTGGAACTCCCATGACACGTATGTTGTTGCGTTTTGTGTTGTCATTCAACTCTCTGAGCCCCTACTCAATTTCTTCCACTCTTTTCTCTCTCTCTTCTTTTCTCTCTTTAATTTTAGCTGTTCTGTCTTTGGTATCACTTATTCTTTCTTCTATCATTTCGAGTCTGCTGTTGTATGCCTCAAATGTGTTTTTGATCTCACCTACTGTGTCTTTCATTCCCATTAGCTCTGTTACTTTTCTGTTCAGGCTTTCATATTCTTCTTTGCGTTTGCTCAATGTCTTCTTGGTGTCATTTATCTCTTTAATTATATTGTCTTTCAATTCATTAATTTGATTTTGGAAATTTGTGCTCATCTTGTTTATTAGTTTTCTCAAATTCTGCATCTCTTCTGGAACTTTGATGTATTCCTTTTCTTGGGCCATGTCTTCTATTTTCTTTGTATAGCTTGTAATTTTTTGTTGGTGTTTAGGCATCTGGTTAGGATGTAGTTTACTCAAATGCTCAGTCTCTTTCTCTTTTATAGGGCTTTAGTGGTAGGAGGCTGTGAGTTACCACAGCTCTTTGATTTTTGGCTCAACCTGGATTGTTAGGATTGTCCTGCTAGTTTCTCAAAACTGGGCACTGGACCCAGTAATTGGTTGTAGAGTCGCTTCCTAGGGCCTTTTGCAGGGAGGCTTTAGAGGCCAGAAAAAGCCTCTCCTACTTATTTTTAATTTTCTTGTGTGCACTTTCTTGGTCTGCCAGGAGATGGTGCTCTTTGTCAGCTCTCAATTCAATGCCTGGTCGGAGTGTATTTGTTGCAACACTGACCAGATCAATGTGATAGAGCTTCCTGTCTGGAGGCTAGGAGCCTTGTAATTCAAACTTTCTCTGAGAGTTCTCCAGCCTTCTCTGGCAGCACCCTCCCTTTCCCAGCTAGGAAATATTTCCACTCTCCTCTGAGTCCTCAACAATCAGTTCCTGTTAGTAGAGAAGGAAATTGGAAGGGTTGTATATCTTTAGCCCTGGCAGGCGCCAAGACAATGGTGCAGCCCCACCCAGCCTAGAAGGGCTCTTGGGACACAGCAGACCAAATTTGTGAGTCAAAAGCTGAATCAGCCTTAGGCTGTGTTCCTCTCTCTCCCCTTTCCTGTGGAGTCCTCAAGAATGAGTCCAGGCTAGAAGAGAGGGAGATTGCCAGGGTCAGATTTCTCCAGTCCTTCAGCGGCTCCCAGGGTAAACCACTGTGTGGTCTCATCTGGCCTGGAAAGGCTCTTGGGGCACAGCAGACCAAATTTGTGGGTCAGAAGCTGAGTCAGCCTTACACTATGTCCCTCTCTCTCCCCTTTCCTGGGGAGGTAGATCCCTGGAGCCCCCTTTGTCTATAATCGCAGGCCCAGAGGCCTGAGAATTCTAAAGAGTCTCTAGTGTGGGGGAGGGGCGGTTCCAACTCATGGTTCAGTCCTCACGATTTCCCTCTTTTTCCCTCTCTCCCCTGAGTGGTGTGCAGCCTTCACCTGCTGTCCTAAACCTTAGATCTTTTTCGGGGCTATTTCATCCTGTCCTCTAGCTATTTTTCAGGAGAAGAGATTCCCGTGTCTTACTAGTATGCCATCTTCCCGGAATTCCCCTACTTCTCAAAGAGTACAGTTCTCAGTAGGTCAGTCCAAATCAGGGGAGTGTATTGATGGTTTTCATTTGCATCAGCAAATTAGTTTCTGCCCCTGCCAGTTGTCTGAATTTTATCAGAGCCAGCAATCTAAGAGACTAAGGCAGAAGCTGCAAAGCAAAAGTAAGCCTCAAAAGTCATTTTTGAGATTCAAGGGGAGGGGCCAGGCAAGGGCGGGATCACCAGGAGGTGAGGACACGTGAATGTGTGTGTGTGGAACTATCACAGTGCTCTAGGCCAAGTTCAAACTCAGATGTGTAATGTTGAGCATAATGGGCCTTTGTTCAAAATCAGGTGGGTCTGGATCGTGTGTTTAACCACTACCCAAGCCTAGCCATTACCGCTCATGCCCAATTGTGACCCACACATTCACATGGGGACTGTAAATATGTCCCACCATTTCTTTTTGGTTACAGCTTCCTTTGTTCAACTGCTTCTTCTTTACCAAAGCCTTTTTTTCCTACAAAAGGGAAAATAATAGGATAGTGAAATATAAATTTAAAAATCATTTATGGTAATATGAAGGCTCTCTGAAAATATAAAGGGTCAATATAGGGGTCAAAATGGGTATAAATAAAACTTTCATTTTGATAGAAGCAGTCTAAGTCCAGGATTTAGTTGGTACTATATAAATATTCAGATCTAAATCATGGTTGTGATTCTTTTCCTGGTTCCAGCCCTGGCGGGTAGCTGTGCCCTTTGCAGAGGGCAAAGTGATTGCTGCCCTGTGATGCCTTTATCACAGCCATACTTCACCCCCCCCACCCCCGTTGCTGACAGTTCACTTCACTAAGAAGTAAAAGAGGTCCATTAGTTTTAAAAATGTGGCAAGTTCCACTGCAAAGAGTTGGATATACTGAGAAAAAAAATAGACCTCTATTTGGAAAGCTGCTTCAGGAGACTTACATTATATTTAATGAATTCTATATTTTTATTTCAGAAAAGTTAATTCCAATACACATTTTTTAAATGTTTCAAATGTCACTTGAATAATTAGCAGGTGTATATGCTCATAGCTGCCAAAACCTCTCCGGAATGCAAAACATAGCCAGAGACAGTAGATTCATGGGAAAACTTCTTCCAAATGAAATGAGTGAGAATAAAACATCTAAAACCTTTAAGAGACTGTTTCCTTTGAGGCAGACTCCTTGTTCTTTTGTGTAGCATTTCTCAGCTTATTGTTCAATTATCTTGTGCTGCATAGCAAACCATCCCAAAATTTAGTGGCTTCAAACAATAGCAGTTTATCATTTTTCACAATTCTGAGGGTTGTTCAGTGTTTCTTCTCTGGTTTTGTTTGGGCTCACTCACACAGTTACATTCAGCTGGAGCAGGAATAGGCAAACTTTCTCTTTAAAGGGCCAGATTAAAAATATGTTAGGCTTTGTCATGTATTCCTCTTTGTTATTATTTACTTTATTGTGTACAAACCTTTACAAATGTAAAAGCTATTCTTAGCTCACAGGCCCTACAAAAACAGGAGAGGGGCCAGATGTGGCCTGTTGGCTGTAGTTTGTTGACCCCTGAACTGGAGAATCAGTTGAGCTGGAGGTCCAAGATGGCCTCATTCACAGGCCTGGCAGCTGACTCATGCACCATTGTTCTCATGTGGGCTCCCATCCTCTAGAAGGCTAGATTGCCAGTCTGTGGGCAGCACCCAAGAGAGGGAAGACTTCTTAAGGCAGAGACTTGGGAGTCACACAAGGTAACTTATGCCACGTTCTGTGGATCAAAGCAAATCACAAGGCCAACCCACATTCAAGGGATGGGCACAAAGCTTCTACCCCTCGCTGGGAGGAGCTGCAGATAGTGTGCCCACAAGTTAGCCAGCCTCAGTGGCAGACTTCTGCCATGTGCTCTGCCAAGGGAAGTTTAAGGCTGATGATGACCTCAATATTAGATTGGCTCCCTGGACCTTATTCAGATAACTTCAAAATGAGTCATAAAACTGAAAAATGTGACCTCTGATGGCGGCTATTGTTCTTAGTCCGTCTTTTCCCGGAAGTTCTTAGCCCCGGTCTCTTGGTTACAGCTCTGTGCACATTCACTGCCCATGCTTGCTTACAGGTGTTTCTGCTGAGAGATTATCCGTTCCTTGAGGGAAGAGACCAGGACCTACAACTGTGCCTTGCAGTAGTATATCTTCAATGGATATATAAGGATTTAATTGAATAGCCATAGTGAGTCTTGAAGCCAGATTATTTGCTTACTTCACAGAAACAAAAATTTAAGAATCCAGCACTACATATAAATTCTGGATGAAAAGCATGCTTCAAAAAGTTACATTTCACACCCAGCTACTGTCAAATCAATCAGATGGCTACAATTCCTGGCAATTTTCTGAACATATAATCAAGAGTTAAGAAGTTGTGTGCTTAATGATAAGTTTGAACTAGCAATCACCTTTAAGAGGTATTACATTTTAACCTTAAATTTGTCTGCAGGTGAAAATCAAAACTTTACAGCAATTTGTAATATATGCAATATGTGATCCAAGGCAGAAGTGATTCTGAAGGGGGTTTCTATTCCATGGTATATGTTGTTACTAATTGCTCATTACATTTTTTAATATGTTTTTTTCTCCCAAATCTCATTGTAACTGTTTTCCTCCACTTGATGGAAAGCTTTGGCAATTTATTATGTTTAGAAACATCTGGGGTGTATTCCTAACTGATGATTTGTTATCTTATATTTCTTACTAGACTATCTACATCTTTCATTCTCTTCAGCCTTTTTCCCCAGCCTCTCCTGTCTTACTGAACTTGGTGGATGGTGCTGCTGCTTTGGTGCAAATGCAGGCAGTATCTTCAGTCTCTGCACTGCCTTCTGCCTTCAGACTACAAATTTTTGCAGGAACAATACTAGATAACATGTACACAGCACTTAAATATTAACAAAGTGTATTCTCATAAATGGCATCAGCTGATACAGCAATTCTGTGAGATGGATACTATCATTACCTTCATTTGGCAGGTGGGGGAACTAGCAAACAAATGTCCAGTAAATACCTCAGACTTAACAAGTCCAAGCCAACTTCAGTATGTCCATAAAATCTACTTATTCTTCTGGATTCATTTTAGCTTAAAGCAGTCAACCTCAATTCTTTCTTTTCCCTTGCCTCACATATTCAGTCAGTCATCAAGACCCTATGAATTCTCTCTCTCTGAGAACCCCACCCTTCTGTTCCTTCCTCTGCTTCCCAGAAAGCCTCATCTCTTATCTGAGTTTGTGCCAGAGCCTTCTATCTGCTCTGCTGACTTCCCAGATGCCCTTCTGGTCCTTCACATTACTACAGGACTGTCTTTCTCAAACCCAGATCCTTCCGTCCACTCCTGTTTTAAATTGGTCAGTGGCTCCCTATTGCCCATGGGATACCAAGGGGCTACAAAGCATTTCAAAATCTGCCCCAGCTTACCAGCTCCAGCTGTTCTAGCTCCTTCTGTGTGCATTTTCATGCACTGTATCTCTGCACATTGTTCCCTCAGAATGCAGTTTCATTCCCTGAAACTAGACCCACACCCATCTGACTCATCCAAGGCTGGTGTCCTCTATATGAATGCTTCCCAAACCTAAATGTGCATAGGAGTCTCCACGGGATCTTATTAAAAGTGAATTCTGGTTTAGTAAGTCCTGGGTGGGGCCTGATATTCTGCACTTCTAACAAAGGCAGTGGTGATACGATACTGCTGGCTGGTGGACCACACTTTTAGTAGCAAGGGTCTAGAGCTGCACTGCCCAAAAGAACTTTCTCTGATGATCGATAGCTGTGCTTTCCAATATGGTAGCCACTGATCCCATGTAGCTAATAAGATTGAGGGACTGAGTGTTTAACTTAAAGTCATTTCAATTTAAGTAGCTATATTTGGCTAATGGCCACTATGTTACACAGCACAGATCTACAGAAATCCCTTTTCATTCTCCAAATCTTAGTTCAAACATGGCTCAGACCCAGGACCAGTTACCTAATTTGTAGAGCCCAGTGCAGAATGAATATGTATGTGTGTGTCAGTGGGGGGAACCCCTTGTTTAAAAATTATTAAGAAATTTCAAGATAGTGAAAGCAGAGCATTGAACCAAGCATGGGGCCCTTTTAAGCATGCCCTTGAAGCTAGCCCTGCTCAGACCAGTAGAAAAATCGGCAAGGGACAGGAAGGAAATTCACAGAAGAGGATATCTGAATGGCCAATAAATATCTTAAGAGATGCATGTTTTCTTAGTAGTCAGGGAAATGCAAATTCAAAACACAATGTGATACAATCTTATACCTCCTCATGGCCAGAAATGTTAATAATACTAAATGTTATAAGGAATGGCCACATATAGTCATTGCTGATACATGTTTAAATCAGTGCGTCCACTTCTCTAGCAAGTTTTAGATGCACATATCCTGCAAAACAGTAATTCCACTGTTAGGTGTCTTCCCTGGAAAAACTCTTATACATGTGCATAAGAGGACATGTACAAGAATGTTTATGGTAACTTTCTTCTAAGAATCTGAAACAATCTAAGAGTGCACAGATAGGGTGGCTGATAAATAAAATGCAGTATGTTCTTAGGAAGAATTCCATAGAACAATTAAAATGTATGGATTAGAGCTACATTTCTTAGCTTGGATAAATTTCAAAAGTATAATATTAAGCAAAGAAAGCAAGTTCCAGAAAAGTGCTACTTATGAATATGTTTTTAAAATGTGAAAAACATAACTACATATTGTTTGTAAATATATACCTATACTGTAAAAGTATAAAGCCAAAGCACAGTAATGATGAACACCAAAATCGGTGTAACTGGGGAAAGGATAGAGACTAGTGTTTTAGTTTGGTAAAAGCTGCTGGGAGCAGAATACCAGAAATGGGTTGACTTTTATAATGGGAATTTATTAAGTTAAAAGCTTACAGTTCCAGGCTGGGAAAATGTCCAAATCAAGGCATCAAGCTTCTGGTGATCCTGGATTCCTTCCACCTAGCAGGGCACAATGGTGACTCTTCCAGTCCCTGCCTTCTCCCCCAGGCCACATTGCTTTAAACTTCTTGCACCCATGGCATTTTCTCTCCCTGGTTGCTCTCTGAGCTCCTGGGTTCCTTCTCTCTGTCTCTGCAGCTTTCTGTGTTATCTCTGCATGTTTCTCCCATTTATAAAGAACTTAAAGGATTAAAACCCACCCTGGGTCATGCCCTACTGAAGTGATCTAATCAAAAGGAAGGTCCCTTAACTGAATCTAATCAAAAGAGCCCATCTACAATAGGTTTATGCACACAGGAGTAGATTCGTTCTAAGGACATGATCTTTTGGGATCCATCCAGCTTCAAACTGCCACACTAGGTAATGGTTAAGAGGGGCCTTCACTGAATATGCTGTCATTTAATTCTAAAAAAATAATTCTTTGAAATGTAAATACATATAAGCAAATGAAACAATGAAAGTACTAGAGGAAAACATGGATGATTTACTTTATAACGTAGGAGAGGGAAAACTCAAACTATGATTCAAAATCAAGAAACAAGAAAAGAAAAGATTTATAAGTGTGTATATATAAAAATAGAAAAAAAAAACACTTTTCAATGAGAAAAAGTCATAAGTGGAGGAAAAAGACAAATGACTACTTGGGGAAAATATTTGTGATGAATATCATTAGAAGGCTAACATTTTTACCCAATATTTCATTATGGGCATTTTCCAACATATAGCAAAGCTGAAAAAATGGTTTAGTGAGCACTCATTTGCCCAATACCTAAATTCTACTACTGACATTTTACTGTACTTGCTTTATCACATATACTTTGCCATCAATCTCTATCCATCAATCTATCCTATTTTTAGGTGCATTTTAAAGCACATGGTATACTGTCCCTTAAACACTTCATCATTAACCAGAATTTAATATTTCTTTACAGTTTTTTTATTCTGATATAAAATTTAAATACAATGAAATGCACAAATCTCAAGTGAGCATTCACTGAGTTTTGTCAAATGCATACACCTGTGTAACTCAAATCCTTATCCAGGGGGTAATATATAAAGAGTTCCTAGTAACTGAGAAAAAAATGATCAACAATCCTATGGAAAAATGAATAAAATATAGGAAACAGACTTCCACAGGAAAAGAAATGCAAATGGTTCCTAAGCATAAGAAATGATGCTCTAGATCTCATAATAAGTGAAATGCTAATTCAAACTAGACCAAAATGCCATTTTTCACCCTTAGTATGGACAAAAATCCAAAATTTTCACACTGTGAGACTGTAGGGAAACAGGTCTCTCGCATTGCTAGTGGGAAGGCAAAATGTATAACCACTGTGGAGGGGAATTGGACAGTAGCCAGAAATGTTATGTATACATTACCCTTTGACCCAACAATCCCACTACTAGGAATGTCTCCCAAAGATACACTGGGCTGTATTAGTCAGCCAAAGGGGTGCTAATGTGAAATACCAAAAATGGGTTTGTCTTTATAAAGGGTATTTATTTGGGGTAGAAGTCCACAGATACCAGGCCGTAAAGCTTTAAGTTTCTTCTCTCACCACAGTCCATTGCCACGTGTTGGAGCAAGACAGCTGCTGGCGTTTGCCAGGGTTCAGGCTTCTGGGGTTCCTCTCTTCCCGGGGCTGCGTTTCTCTCCGGGCTCAGCTCCTGTTTCCTCCACAAGGTCAGCTGTAGACGATCAGGCAAATGGCTGGCTTCTCTTCTCCTGGGGCCTTCTATCCAACATCAAAACGGCTTCTCAAAAAACTGCTTCTACTCTGTTCTTTGCCTTGCCTTTTATATTCGATTCCCCACCCACCAAGGGGTGGGGCTCAATGCCCTACTGACATGGCCCAGTCAATGTCCTAATCATAACTTAATCATGCCCAGATTAACAGATCAGTTTACAAGCATGATCCAATTATATTTTTGGAATTCATAATTACATCAAATTAGCCAACGGTTACACTGGCAAAAATATGAAATTATAGACACAAAGCTATTTTCCATTTTATTATTTGCTATAGCAAAAGACTGAAAACAACCCAAATAGGGAACTGGTTTAATAAACTATGGTGCATCCAAGCAATGGAGAACTATTCAACCATAAAAGGGAATAAGGAAGATCTCTGTATACTGGTATGGAACAATCTCCAGGATACATTGGTAAGTAAAATAAAGCAAGATGCAAGACAGTGTTTATGGTATGCTACTTTTATGTAAGAAATGGTAGGAAACATAAATACATAAACATACTTCTTTGCATTTTTAAAAAGAAACAATGAAAGTATATACCAAAAACTAGTGAAATGGTTTCCTATATTGGGAAAGAGGATACAGGGTGGAGGGGCAAGGGCAGAAAAAAAAAGGTCTGTGGGTATACTTTGTTAGATTGTTTCGGGTTTGGAACCACATAAACGTTTTGTATAATTAAAAAACAAGAAAAATAAATCACTAAAATTGATTCTTTAAAGTTTTTATTGTCTCCTGATAAAGCCTAGAGACAATAAGACTCCAATAACACTGGGTAAAGCTCATACCCACATGTTAGTTTCTAAACACCATTCCCCAAGGAACCTTGGAGAAATGGCTGATTCCAAGTCTGGGGGAGGAGAAGTACAGAGTTAGTTGGAAATAACTTGCATACAAAAGTGAGGAAATGCTAAAAATTAATGGCGACATGTCAAAGGATATAAAAGCTGTCTTAGTTTGCCAAAGGGCTGCCGATGCAAAGTAACAGAAAGAAATGGGTTGGCTTTTATAATGGGAATTTTATTTAGGGTAAAAGTTTACAGTTCTGAGGCTGTGAAATGTCCAAATCAAGACATCATCCCAGATGCTTTCTCACCAAAGTCAGCGGCCACATGGTATAGCAAGATGGTCAGCGAACTCTACCTAGATCTTTGCCTTCCCTTCCATGCTCACCGTCTCTTGGAACTAAGCTGTGAGCAACCTGGCATAGGGCTTGTCTCTTTCTGGTCTCCATTCTCAGTCTCGGCTGCTTCATTTTTTTCTCCAAGTTTAGCTGTGAGCTATCAGGCATACAGCAGGGCTCGCCCCTGAGCCTTGAGCTACTCCACTGGCCCAGCCCCTCAGTGGCCTCTTGCCATGCCTCTGTGCTCTGCTGGTTCCAGACTCCAGGACCTCTCTTAGCCCTAAGGGCTTCTCTGTTTTCCTGCACTCCTTTCTCTCACAAGGCAGGATCAATCTGGTGGCTTCCTTTTCCTCCGTCTCTCTGTCTCTCTTTCTCTCTGTGTGTGTCTCTGTTTATATAAGACCCAGAAAGAGGGTGGAGACCCAAGCTGGTTCATGCTTCACTGACATAGTCTAATCATAAACGGCCACACCCACTGGAATGGATTAGTGCTAAAACATAATCCTTCTCTTTTGGGGATTCATAAAAGAACTTCAAATTGTCACAGCAGCTTACTTGAAGTTGTTCCCACTGACCAAATTTGGTACAAGTTGAGCATCAAAAAGAAAAATGATGATAATGGTTATATCACCTTGAATCAAAAAGGAACCCATGAGTCCATAGTGATGTCCAAAATAAAGGTGGTGGTGAAGGTGAGCTCTATTCTTTCAAATGGATGGGAGCTAATAAATGTAGAAGAACTTGTAGAATAAAAAAATCATCATTTTGCAACCATCATTGTAATACTTAATTCAGGTGAGGATCATCAATCCCAAAGATTTTTGAGGATCTTGGAGGAATAGGATATTTATGTGGTATAATATGTCATCCCACAAATTAGTTATTAATTCCACAGAGAAAATATATCTTTAAAATGGAGAATTGGGGCAGACCCCAACTGAACCAAGTGATCAAATCTAACATCACTAATGGTGGAACAAATTGCATGATATGGCTTCTGATGTAACCGAGGTACATAACATGATACATACAGTATTCTTGTCAGAAATGTTTAACCTCATTCTTATCAAATAAATTCAAATGGGGGACTATTCTATAGTACAACTGGTTTGGGCTCTTTAAAAATGTCACTGTTATAAAAGATTGAAAATATGGGAGGTGAGTGTTTTAGTTTCCTAGTTGCTAAAACAAACACCATACAATGGGTTGGCTTAAACAATGGGCATTTATTGGCTTATGGTTTTGAACTAGGAAAATCCAAAATCAAGGTTTGAGCAAGGCAGTGCTTTCTCCTCGTACGTTGTAGCATTCTGGGGCTGTCTGTCTGTGATCCTTGGTCCTTGGCTTTTCTGTCACATGGCAATGCACATGGCAACATATTCTCTTTTCTATTCCTGGTTCCATTGATTCCAGCTACTTGCATATCCCATGGCTTCTCTTCTGTGCCCAATTTCCTTTGCATATAAGGACTTCAGCCATATTGGACCAAGGTCTATCCTCACTCAGTGTGGGCACAGCATAACTAATAATATCTTCAAAGATCCTATTTACAAGTGGGTTCCCACCCACAGGACCAAGGGTTGGGACCTGAACTTGCCTTTTGTAGGGGACATGATTCAGTCCCCAAACAGTAAAGCTCTTCTAGGTTCATGGAGATTAAAGAGACATGACAACTAAATGCAGTGTGTGACCTTGGATTGTCTCTTGAATGAAAAAATATAGCTCTGAAAAATATTACTGAGATAACTGGAGGAGTTTCCAGTATGGATTATTTATTAGATAATACTTAATGACAATTAAGTTTCTTAGGTATAATGATATTTTGACTAGTAAAAGAATGTCTTTGATCTCAGGAGATACATACTGATGTATTTAGGGGTGAAGTATCCAGTTATTTGTAAATTGTTTTCACATGCTTTGGCTACAGAGCAAGAGAGAGAACACAAATGTGTCAAAATAATAAATACAATATAAAAGAGAAAGTCCTAAAACATTACTTTGTTACCATTTGAAGCAGCTATTAAAGCAACTTACTTTGAAAATTGGTAATTAAAGGGAAAAAGGAAAAAACTCTTAAAGACTTCCATGACAGATTGAAACTGGGTGGGTCCCAGAAGATCACGTTTTTAGAGCTAACCCATTCCTGTGTCTATAAACCCATTCTAGGTGGGACCTTTAGATTAGATTCAATTAAGAGACCATTTGATTAGATGACTTTTTTTTTTTTTTTTAAGATTTATTTATTTATTTATTTATCCCCACCTTGCTGCTTGTGTTTTACTGTGTCCATTCGCTGTGTGTTTCTTCCGTGTCTGCTTATCTCCCCCTTGCTGTGAGGTCCTGCTGCATCAGCCCACCGCCCCGCGCGGGCTGGCCTGCCCTCACAAGGAGGCCCTGGGAAGCGAACCCGGGGCCTCCCATATGGTAAATGGGAGCTCTATCCATTGAGCCACACCCGCTTCCCTGATTAGATGACTTTTGATTAGATCACTTCAGTTAAGGCTCTTTGATTAGATTGCTGGACCCAAGGTGGGTCTTAATCCTCTTACTGGAGTCCTTCATAAATGGAGGACTGAAAAGCCATGGACACAGGAAAAAAGCTGCAGAGACAGAGAGAAGCCTCCAGATGTTGACAAACCTGGAAGAGAGAAAAGCCACAGACAGAGGAGCCTGAAGCTGAAGCAATGAGACCCAGAGGAGAGAAGAAAGATGAGCGGACCCTGCTGTGTGCCTCATCACCCACAGCTGAGCTTGGGGAGAAAGTGAGCCTGGAGGAGCAGGCAGAGGTTGGCAGAGCCACCATTGTAATTTGCCACATGGCAGGTGTCCAGGATTGCCAGCAACAGACTTTTGGTGAGACAGCATCTCTGACAATGCCTTGATTTGGACTTTTTCACAGCCTCAGAACTGTAAGCTTTTAACCTAATAAACTCCCACTGTAAAAGCCAACCCATTTCTGGTACACTGCTCCCAGCAGCTTTTAGCAAACTAAAACAACCCCTTTTTCAAAAGGAAATTTTAACTGACTTAAAAAGTAATTGTATAAAAATATGGATATAATGTAGCATTTGGCCTATAACATATGGAAATGTAATACATTTGCCAATAACAGCACAAAGGAGGAGGATGGGAGTAAAGCTGTATTGGGCTAAGGAAATTATTCCAGATTGCAACTGCAATCCACAGGGACAAATGAAGAGTACCAGAATTAGGAAATAAGAAGGTTAATATTACAAAAGCTATACCTGTATGCTTGTCCTCCTTTCTTCTCTCAACTTCTTTAAATGACAAAATTATATAAAGTAATAATTATAAAAATGCATGTTTGGGTTTCTAACATATATAGATTAATATACATAACAAAAATACCACAGAAAGGTGATAAAAGGAATAGAGCTATCTGAGAGTAATGTTTCCATATCTCATTAGAATTAAGTTAGCATAAATCTGAAGCAGATACTGACAGGATGTATATGGTAAGCCCTAGAGCGAGCAATAAGGAAATAAGGAACAACAACAACACAAAACACACGATCATTTCAATAGAAAGAGCATTTGACAATTTATCTAACACCTTTTCATGAAAGAAGCACTCAACAAACAAAGGTTAGAAGGGAACTTCCACAAACTGATAAAAGTCATCTATGAAAAAAAACACAGCTAACATCATACTTAATGGTGAAAGACTATGTGCTTTTCCCCTAAGTTCAGAAACAAGACAAGGATGTTCATTTTCACCACTTTTATTCAATATTATACTAGAGGTTCTAGCCAGAACAATTAAGCAAGAAAATAAAAGAAAAACCATCTATAATGCAAAGGAAGAAGTAAAACTATCTCTATTTGAAGATGACATGATCTTATATATAGAAAATCCTAAGGAATCTCCTGAAAAAGTATTTGAACTAATAAGTCCAGCAAGGTTGCAGCATAACAGATCAACATACAAAAGTCAATTTTATTTCTATACACTTGCAGTAAACAATCCAAAAATGAAATTAAGAAAACAATTCTATTTAGTATCAAAAAGAATAAAATACTTAGGAATAAATGTAACAAAGAAGTGCAAAACTTATGCTCTGGAAATAAAACATTGTTGAAAGAAAATAAAGAAGACCTAAATAAATGGAAAGCCATCTCATGTTCATGAATCAAAAGATTTAATATTATTAAGAGGACAATTCTTTCCAAATAGATCTACAGATTTAATGCAATACCTATCAGAATCTCAGCAGGCTTTTTATAGAAATTGACAAGCTGATGCTAAAATCCATGTGGACACTCAAGAGACCCAGAATAGCAAAACAATTATGAAAATGAACAAAGTTGAAGGACCCACAAGTCAAAATTTACTACAAAGCTTTATTAATCAACATGGTGTCATACTGGCATAAGGATAGATGTATAGATCCATGGAATATTTTTGAAATTCCAAAACTAAGCCTTTGTATCTGTGCTTAATTGGTTTTCAACAAAGATGCCAAGACCCTTTAATGGGGGGAGGAGGGAATAGTCTTTTCAACAAATGGTGTTGGGACAACTGGATATTCACATGCAAAAGAATGAAGTTGGACCCTTACCTCACACCATTTACAAAAATTAACTCAAGATGGATCAAAAGCCTAAATGTAAGAACAAAAACTACAAAACTCTTAGAAGAAAACATAGTGATAAATCTTCATGACCTTGGATTTGGCAATACTTCTTAGATATGGCACCAATGGCACAAGTAACAAAAGAAAAAAAAATAAATTTATTTTGATCAAAATTAAAAAAAAAAACACTTTTGTGTGGCAAAGGACACAATTCAAGAAAATGAAAAGACAACAAACAGAATTGGAGAAAATATTTGCAAATCATATATCCAATAAAGCAGTTTTATCTAGAATATATAAAGAACTCTTACTACTCGATAGTAAAAAACAAACAAATAATCCAATTAAAAGATAGGAGAAGAATTTGAATAGACATTTCTCCAAATAAGACATACAAATGTTCAATAAGCACATGAAAAGATACTCATCATCATTAATCATCAAGGAAATGCAAATCAAAACTACAATGAGATACAAGTTCATACCCACTAGGGGCCAAAAATACAGATATTAACGAGCGTGGGTGCAGATGGGAGAAATCAGAACTCTCATACACTGATGGTGGGAATGGAGAATGATCCAGCCACTTTGGAAAACATTTTGGAAGTTCCTCAAAAATTAAACATACAGTTACTATTTGACCCAGTAATTCTACTCCTATGAATATACCCAAGAGAAATGAAAACAAATGTCCACACGAATGTTCATAGTAGCATTATTTAAAATAGCCAACATGTGGAAACAATTCAAATGTCCATCGACTGATGAATGGATAAACAAAATGTAGTGTATGCATACAACTGATTATTATCTGGACATAAAATGGAATAAAGTACTGATATATTGACAACATGGATGACCCTTGAAAACATTAAGCGAAATGAAAGATGCTAGTCACAAAAGATCACATATTGTGTAATTCCATTTATATGAAATGTCCAGAATAGAGAAATCTATAGAGACAGAAAGTAGATTAGTCATTGCTTAGGCCTGGGGGGAGGGGGGGCATGAGGTGATTGAGTAATGAGAGCTAAAGAGTACAGGGTTTCTTTTTGACGTAAGGAAAATATTCTAAAATTGATTGTGGTGATGGTTGCACAACTCTGTGAATATACAAAAAACCATTAAAGTGCACATTTTAAATGGGTGAATTGTATGGTATGTTACTATACTTCAATGAAGCCATTACTGAAAACAAAATCTGAATAAATGCATTAGTGAAGGATGGATGAATGGATAGTTGGATAGGTAGAACCATCACTAAATCTCCTGAAGAGTTGACTTCTCCAGCTTCAGTGTTCCCAATACTCTGTATGGTACCATACAGTTAGTGGAAAGCTCTGGGTTTTGGGCTTCTAGGTTCTTGGCTTATGTCACATAAAAGAATTTAAGGACATGCTATAGGGTAGACAAGGGAGTAAAGAGTTTATTAAGACACAAGAAAACAAGGAAAGTACATGATCCAAGGCATGGACCAAGGGTGTGCTGCAGCATGAGATGCGCACGTGGGGACCAAGTCAGGCCTTGTTAAGGTCTTTTCTCCTCCCCCTTCATAATGTTGGGGGAGAGGCCCCAGCTGTTTGCTGTTCTGATTGGTTGCCCCACCTGTCAGTTCCCAGGGGGCCAATGGTGAAGCCTTTTGAGGGTATCCGGGGCTTTCCCTTGACTCTGAAAGGGATTCTCATTCCAAATGAGGTTCTCATGGCTGGGGTCTCACAGAGTCCCTCAGGTGGTTTCTAGGAGGGGTCTCACGGCCATGTGGTCTGCCGGCCATGTCTGTCAGCCATGTTGTCTGTCAGCCATGTTGTCTGTCGATCATGTCATCTGCCAGGCCTCAGCCGCCTTCCCCTTTTCACTATACTAACCTGCCTCAATATATTATTTGTCTACTTATAAGTCTCTCTCCCCTGCTAGGCCTGAAACTCCTTGAGGGTTGGAAACACATTTTCATTATTCATGCTTTGTGTTTTCAGAAAATAATGTAGTCCTTGGCATCTATAAAATGTTAAGTGAATATTTATTTGATGAGTGTCCAGAGTAAACTCTCCATCTATTTGCATTAGATAAAGTGTGAAAGAACCACCTTGGTTTTTTTTTTTTTTTTCAGATAAGTGGCTTTCAAACTTTTTGACTGCAACCCTATAGTATAAGAAATATATTTGATATAATCTAATACACATACACACATAACTGAAAGAAAAGTTTTCTGAAAGAATACTTATCCTTTCCACATAATGTGCCTTATATTTTAATTTTACTCCAGTCTTTCATATTTTAAAAATGTTGTTCATGAATCACTTAATTTTATGATCCACTAATGGGACATGACCACACTTTGAAAAATACTTTTTTAGTAGAACACTCAGAGAAAGAGAAGGAATAAGAAAATATAGAGAGAGCGTAGAACTGAGGGTTAAATGGCTCTGATTTTGGGTTAACTTGTTAATTTATTCCTTTTCATCAAATATTTTAGGACAACTGTAAGGCTCTGTACAAAACAAAACTATGTATATAGCCTTACTCTCCAACTTTGAAGAACTCATAGGCACTTAGCTATTAATTACAGAATAAAGTGATACATGCAATACTAGGAATATACTCTAAGAATATTGAGGTATGAAAGATCACTGTAGCTGCAGGCTAATTTCATGGAGTTGATTTGAGACAAGGTCATCTTTGAAATTGAAGCTAAACAATGAACAAGTTGAATAAGATCAGCTTTCTGCTGTATGGCCTTCCTCATTTATAAACACCATGCAGATATTGATACAAGGATGTTTCCAAAGAATTCTACAAGTGATCAGGGTGTGGCTTTAGGTAAACATTCCAGAATGTGACTCCTTTTATAATGTTGAAAATTATACCATAGCTCAACTTGAACTAATTTTGCTTTGTGCTAAATGAAAAGAAAAAACTAGCCAGGGAAGATTTGATTTTGTGTTCCCAGCTGTATCCTAGGGAAACAGGTGCTCAGACTTGGGACTGTAGGAAAGGATTATCCCCGGAATGAAGGGCAGTTATTTAATCCAATTACCCAGTTTAATGGGAATCTCTTTGAAGAATTAATAAATTCTAAATTCTAATTCTCGGTTCACAAAGTAAACTACTAGTGCTACCCCTAGTACACTACTAATATTAAGAGGAACCTGAAACTTAAGTAGTTTAAGGAAGGGGCCCAAGATCACATAGCAGTGTAGAACCTAGAGTCAACGACCACACTCTTAAGCCTCCTCCTTAGAAGAGGTCTTGCTTAATTTGATAATATGAAACCAAAGCTTTAAACATCTTCTTAACCTTTGCTTTAATCATTCTAGTTCTGGGAATTCATCATAGGAAAATAAAGACTGTCATGAAAAATGATTTTTAAGAATGCTTCTTGGGGAGCAGATATAACTCAGGTGGTTGAGTGCCTGCTTCCCATGTATAAGGTCCTGGGTTCAATCCCCTGTACCTCCTAAAAAAAAGAAAAAAGAAAAAAGAAAAAAAAAAAAGGAACTTCTTGCATCATGATTAATAACAGGGGAAAAAAAGAAAAGAAAAAGGAAAAACCACCCATCTGGCAATCAGTAATTGATTAAGTATGTCTACATATTGGAATATTGCTTACTACGCATCCATTAAAAATTGTATTGTTGAAGAATATTTAAGGATCTGGGAAAAAGCTCGCATTTTTATTAAATGAAAAAGCCAATTTGAAAAACAATATACAGTAGATTCTAAATTTTTATTATACTGTATACACACACAATGTGTTGAGATTGTACCCTGATCTTTATGAGCCTTTTGTTGCCCAGAGTGGCAGAAGCTCTTTTATGAGATTTTCAATAGTAATTGTTAAGTAAAATAAAATGACCACCTGCATTGGGCATTGCCAGAAGACAGCTCTTGGAGAAGGGTTTTCCAGAGGAGAAAAACAATTGACCTGCAGAGGTTTTCTGAGAAAATTGAATGAACCCTAAGGGTCCCTGCTAAGCAAGATCTGGTGATAAAACTAATATCAGTCCAGTAGAGATAGCTTATGAGAATGGGCAAGCATACAATTCTAATCAATGTATATCTGCTCCTCACTTTCTAAGACCCTCCTATGTAAAGTAGAAACGTATCACCTGCCAATCAAAACATTTCCTCATTTGCTTCCACATTCACCCTATATGAGCGTGACCTTTCCATCCCCTCCATGGAGCTCCCTTCTACTTTCTGAACGGGATGCTGCCCGATTCATGAAGCATTCATGTATTAGTCAGCCAAAGGGGTGCTAATGCCAAGTACCAGAAATTGGTTAGCTTTTATAAAGGGTACTTATTTGGGGTAAAAGCTTACAGGAACAAGGCCCTAAAGAGTACAACTTAAGGTTGCTTTCTCACCAAAGTCAGTTGCCATGTGTTGAAGCAAGATGGCTGGTGATGTCTGCCAGGGTTCAGCCTTCCTCTCTCTCAGCTACAGGCCGGCGTAGGGCTTGTTTCTTTCTGGGCTCAGCTGCAAATTATCAGGCTAATGGCTCATCTCTCTTACTGGGACTGCAGGATCAAAGTTCTCTCCTCTGCTGAGTCTATGGAGCTCTATCTCCCTTCTTGTGTATCTTCTGTGTCTTCTTGAGTGAGTGCCCGTTTATATCAGCCCACAAGGGGTGGGGACTTAACCTGAGTTACACCCTACTGAATCAAAGCCCTAATCTTAACATAATTTAATCAAAGACATCTCAGCTGAATCTAATACAATCAAAGGTATCACACCCAGAGGAACAGACCAGTTTACAAATATAATCCTTCTTTTTTGGAATTCATAAAAAATATCAAATTTCTACAACTCAATAAACCTGTGAAATCTTAAATTGCATGGAAAGTTTTTCTTTTATCAGAATCTTCAGCAGAAGAAGAGACTTCCTTTGTCTTTGGGTATGTTGTCTTGGGATGTTCCTTACTCTAAAGACATGAAAGCATTGTTTCTGAGGGAAACTGAAGCCACTAGAGTAGACAAATTTAGGTTGAGAAATATTCTGGTTTGTAATATAAGTGCCGTGTATCTATCAACAGAAGGTATTTTAGAAAAGCCAAGTCCCTGCACCTTGTAGCTCCTTCAGGGGTAAGATTATTTTCTGTCTTGGGGTTTAGATTGTGCTCTGTTTGGTTTTTATCACTGGAGATATGTATATGTTCTTGGTGGAGTTAGGCAGACAGTCAGGAGGGAGAGATACCCAGACCTGATCTTCCCTGGGGCTTTAAAGACATGACCTGACTTGGTCCAGCTCAGCAGAGTGGATTGTGAATTCCATAACCTAGGATGTATTGATGCTGGCTGCTGTTGTAATTATCCTGAGGGGCGGGAGGAAGTGGTGAGGTGTAGCTCTGGGTAAATATAACCCTGAGGTTTTGGGTGGGGATCCTGCTGAAGGGGACAATTCTACTGTCAACCACCCACAGGGTAGTTATAACTTACCTGAGTGCAAAAATTGAGTTTGGAGGAGGGGAAGGAACTAGAGAGGAAAGAAACTTTTTCCTCATTTGGGTCCTTGCTGGGAGTCGGAAGTGAAGCTTGAGGCATGAAGATAGATGGTAGCTGGACTGGTAGGCAGCCAAGGCAGTCTCCCAAGAGCAGGACTGGGGGTGGCAGCTCTGAGAGCAGGTACTTCAAGTGGCAGTTGAAAGCGACTCACTGGGTTAGACTTCCCTTCCTGCCTCTCAACTAAGCTTGAGGAATTAAGAAAAGGGCCTGCCCTGCTAGAGGGACACCTATAAAGGGTAAAGCACTGCTTCTCACCTGAGGCCAAAGGGAGGTAACCAAATGGGAGGAAGCAAGGATGTTCCCAGTTACCAAAGATACAAAAATATTTTCCAAGGGGTACAGGGGTCATCAAGTACAAATTCTATTATGTTGATTAATTGATGAAGCATGTGTTCTTTACTCATTAGTTCTTCCCTTGTGACAGGTCCACAATCTTATATCATAATTCTGAAATTCCAATCATTTTGAAACTTAAAATTTTTTGTAAGTTTGCAACAATTTGGTGGCAAAACTTGACTAGCACTTATAAGAGATTATTTATACTCTATCTTACTTGATTTCTGAATATGGTAATATTTATGTTTGCTGCAGAAATACTGATGTGTTTGTTTATGGGGCACTGCCTCAGATTCTCTGGGCGAATAAGGCAGATAAAAAACAATCTGAAAACTTTTGAATTCTGAATTCTGGCCACAAAGGTTTTGTTTAAGGGGTTTTGGACCTATATTAACCTCATCCAAGCTGGAGTTCTCACTCAGGTCTCTTGATCATTATATGCTGAATATAAACTCTCCACCCTCATGCTTTTGCAGCCAGCACTGATTTCCAGGTTCTTAGATATGTCATAAGAAAGAATTGAGAGATGCACCACAGTATGAGAAAGTTAGGAAAAGAATTTAATAAAGGGAAAGTATACCCATCCAGAAGTGAGGGCGGGTATGCTCAAGATAGAGAGGTGCCCCTTTCTAGGGACTTCTGGTTTTATTGGCTATCATTAGGGTTAGGGTTTACACTCACTGGAGTATTTAGGACAAAACAAGGAAAATTCATTGGGTGGTTTGATTTTTAGGGTCTGGTGTCTGATGGTAATTGGCTCCTGGCTATTGCTTTTGAGCCCTGCTGGAGTTTGCTGTGTGAGGGGCTTATGAAAATAGGTGGGTAGTGTGGGAATTGCCTGTTTTTCTCCTTCTTTCTGATGGGTGGGCACTGCAAGCTGCATTCCCATAACTTGTTTGTGCATGTCAGCAGGCACAAGCTGCCAGGGTCACTTCTGTAGTTGGGTGAATGCTACAAGCTGCTTCCTGATAATGTGCCTGCATAAGTCCAGAAGGATTCTGCTTCAGATTTTTCTACTGGGTGGTGTTGGTGTGGAAATTTATTAGGTTTTCTGCCTCTTCTCCTTAGGTCCCTATTCTATCTTGCCTCACTTTAAGATGGCAAACTGATATGTACCACTTGGTTGCAGACCTTTTCGGTCCACACAGGTTTAAAATATTTTGACTGTGTTGCCAGCATTAAAAATCAGGAGATTACACATCTAAATTTCTATTGTCACTTGGAAAATTGGAAAAGCTAACAATATTGAGTCTGCATTCTGGCAGATCAGACATTTGCTGGAACTGAGCAGCAGCTGCTTTGTTTAGACAGGACACTTGTCCTCTGTTTACCATAGTTTCCACCACTCCTAAGTGAGCTAAAAATTAGCGACAGCCTAGTAATTCACCTTCCTTAAAATTGGTAGTTATTTTGGGACAAGGGTTGGGTGGGAAGGTGGTGCAATGGCCTCTATTCACCCAGCTCACTTCATTTATTTTTATTACTCCTTTGACCTCTGTTGGCATTTCAGTTTGCAGTCCCTGCTGTACACCTGAGTCAATG
>JAQZBX010040821.1:0-22556 GCA_029593785.1 Cabassous unicinctus | reverse complement strand
AAAAAAAAAAAAAAAAAGGAAGAAAACTTCATAAAGGACTTCCAGTTTTTATTTTTCCTAAGTGTTATTTTGGAAGAATTATTTGCTGCCATTTCTTTGTATAGTTTATGATGAACTTAAAAAGCATAAGGTTAAGAAAACTAATTATTACTTCAAATGAAAGCATGTTAACTCGGCATTTAGCACTTTTGCACAAGGCTTTCAACTATAGCACTGTATCACATTTTAGTGTTGAGATAGTTGTGCATTCTCAAATGTTTTAAAGAAATGAATTTCACATATTCCCAGTTAAATATAAACACAGCATCTCACTTTACCATTAGCTTTGTGAAGTCTTATCTTTGCATCTCCAGCACAAACTGCTCTGCCTAGCTCTTATTAGACACTCTGTAAATATTTGTTGACTGCTATTACCAAAACTGGTATTATGATTTTTTATCTTATTGTCCCATCAAAGAGAACATTAGCTTCTTTATATCTTCCATTGTTGCCTCCTTCCTGCCTCAGTTGGTGTTGCTACAGTTAATTCATTCTTATGAGTCTTTCCTTTGAGCATACGAATATGCCCACATCTCTCGCATCTGCAAAAACAAAACCCTTGACCCGAACAGCTTTGTGTGTCTCTTCCCTTTCATTGCCAAGTCTCTTGAAAGAGTACTCTACATTGAACATCTCTCTTTTCTCACTTTGCATTCCTTCCATTCACTTTGGTATCTTTGGCCCCACTCTGGAATCAGACAGCCAGGAATTACAATCTCAGTATTGTCTCTCACCGGCTTTGTGACCAAGACAGGTCAGATCACCTCTCTAAGTGCAACAGGACACACCTCATAGGGCTCTCATGAAAATTAAACGAGTTATGCACTGAAAACACTTCCACATTGCCTGGTGCATAGCGAGGGCTCAATCAATGGTAGTTATTATTCTCAGTGATCCAAAGTGTAGTAGGAGTTCAGAGATGAGAAAGATGAGTGGGTATAGGCTTAAGAAGAATTTTGAATTCACCTAACAGTTTCCTTATTCTTCAGATTAGGAAGGTAGGGCCCAGAGATCTTGAGTAGTTAAAGCTTCATGTAGGGGCTGATATTTGAGTTGGATTTTGAAGAATAAAAATAGTGACATCTGTTGAGGGTTCACTGTGGGCAAGGGACAGTTCATATACTTTCCTTGGATTTTATTTAATTCTCAAAACATTCCTTTGAAGTAGTACTTCGAAAGCTAGTAGATGGTCAGTCTGGAGTGAGAGAGGGAGGATAGAAAGAAAGGAGTGAATGGAAACCTGGAGGTAGAAAGATGACTTCTGAAGGCAGTGGCAGAATCCAGGGTTAAGAGCTTGTCATGGAGGACCAGAGTTGGATAGAGAAGACAAAATTAGGGGAGGCCTTGATAACCATACCAAAGAATTGCTTTATTTAATGGGCAAAATAAAAAGCAGAGTACATTGATTTGGTGGCATGCACTGCACCATGAAACCCTGAAGGGTTTATAGCATGCTCTTCATCTCCCCAGGGACCCACAGCCTCTACCAGCCATTACCACTAGTCACTATTAGGAGATTACCAGCAGTTTCCTATAATATAGGAGCATCATAAAGGCTTATTGGGGGAATGAATGAATAAAAGATGAATTGGATTGGAGGTTGGATTGGAGCTTGGATATGTCTGAGACAGTGGTAATGGAAACAGAGGCAAATCCTAGAAACATGTTTAAAGAAGAAAGTATGAACTTGGGGACATACTGGACATAAGCTAACATTCAAAGCCATATTTCAGGTTTATTATATAGCACAAAATGCAGTGTCAGAGCAGTTGTATTGAAACATTCTCTTTGGAAGTGCTTAATTTTTCTTTTAGCAGAGATTCTGTATTAGAAAAAATTACATTTCAGGGTGCTATTGTGATTATTACCACTAAAGCATATGTCTCTTTACTTTCTACTCATACTTCCCCTACCCACATTCTTACCAGTTTTACATCATACTTCTATTGTTGTCAGTCTCCTCCTGAATGCCAGCCAAAGTAAACCTCATTCTCAAACACACCTGGCAGTGGCCTCTTCTCCCCCCACCCCTTTCATAGTTGCTTCCTCCCATGAATGCCCTTCTACCCTTTTCTAAACTCCCGTAGCACTGCATCTCACCATACCACCTAGTACTTGCCATTTGGTTAACTGGGTATCCCCTTGCCAGTATCTTACTTGTATCCCCTATATACTGTCGTGTTGCCTAGTTATTCAATAAGTATATGTGGCATGAAGTAGAGCTTTTTAAAATAACTGCAAATACCTTTCCAACTGAGTTTCCCTTTGAGGAAATGTTAGTATATTCAGCTTTACACAAGTATACATTTTTTGCAATGTTGAGAATTTCACATCACTTTTGTTGATACTTAGAGAAAGAGGTTGGGAAGAGAAAAAAAAAGGTTAAAGTAAAAGAGTAGCCATTTTTGCAAAGAACCTTTTGGTGAGAAAAATGAAGCTGAGGAAATTTAAATCTGAACCTTTATTTCTGCATCCCTGCCCCTTAGGAGGGAGGGATGTGAACTGAATATAAGAGGGACTTAGGACTTCAGCCTTTGGGTCCCTGGGAACCCAGTAGGACCTGGGAGGTAGAAATCCAGGGCATTGAAGAGCTAGATGGTGTATAGATAAGTAAAAAAAAAAAAGTCTCTTTAGCATATTAGCTGCAAAAAAAGCATCTCCCTAAATCTGTTGTGGAGGGCAATTCTAGTTTCTTAAAAGAACTTACTTGTATAGTGCTCATTATTACTCATGTAGGATGTGGAAAATGACCTTATTTTGTTCCATAAAATCTCAGGTTCCTCAATCACAAATTTTACTCCTGGGATTTGGGGAATCTTATATTCTAGGCTGGAGAGGACTGTTACACTCATTTCAGCCAGTATTTTCAGAACTGTTAAATCTGGCTAAATAGGTGTCATATTCCACAGGGGAGCTGGCAATTCTTGAAGTTCCCAGAAAGTGACATGCGGAGTCTCTCAGGGCTTTGAGCCTTTGCAGGTGCTGCTCCCCTGCCTAAGATACCTTTTTCCCCTGGTGTTTTGTTTTTTGTTTTGTTTTTGCAACATCTCCAAAAAGCCTTCCCTGACCGCTTTCATTGGAGCCACAATAGCCTGGGTTTCATACTAGCAACCTAAGGCAAGGTGTAATTGTCATTCACAGGTCCTTCCTCAGGGAGCCCTCTGGGTGCTGAGTAATCAGTAGCACACTTGGAAGGCAGGGAGGCCGCAAGGTTTGCTCATTGAATGAATAAATGCATAGTTTTGGCACAGGACATGTGGGTGAAAGTTCCTCTGCCTCACAGTTATCAATATTAGAGTTTTAGCATAATTTTGGAGAACTGCAACCTGTGCCTCTCCTTGTCTTCTCCCCACAGCCTGGAGTGAAGCTAAACCAGCCTGCAAGATAGCAGTTTGCTTATGTGCCCTAAGCTAATAGTCCATATCCAACCCAGTATTTAAGAACACTGATTATTTTTATGTAGCCCCCAGAGCGGGGTGGGGGAGCAAACTTAAAAAACCAACACTTATGTATCTTGGTAAACACTTGCAATTCTGTTGCCAACTCATTTAAGCCACCCAATCTGATTTATTACATTGTAGAGAATTCGCTGGATACTAATTTTCCTGTGTAATATAAACCAAATGTCGGCAATCTATCACATCCATCTAAATCTCTTCTAATAATTCAGCTTTCCCTTTTTTTGGGGGGGGGGTGATGGGGTTGGCAGGAGCACTACAGGTCTTTATATGGCTCAGTTTTATAGCTTTTTTTTTTCTTCACTGAATAAGTGAACCCATGCCTATGTTGAAGCAACATTTTCTTCCCATACAAAATCATGTGCTGAGTATAAAGAAAAGGGTTTTAAACTTTGCTTTAATTTTTTCCCCCTGAAGGTTGCAGTATCCAATTCTCTTTAATTATAATAGAAGAGTTAATATGGCTAGATAAAAACGCAGGATTAAAACACTGGAATAGAGTAGGAGCCCAGCGGGTGGGAAACTGATCTATGATTTGATGTAGCGCCTATAAAATAATAGAAACTAAAGTTTCATTAGACATTAAAATAATTGCTGGTAAAAGTTCATCCGGAATAACACATTCTGCCCCTAATTTCGTTTGTATTTTTGTCTTAAAGACGTAAAGCGCCCTGGTAACTAGGCTATGCATTCGCCCATGAATTGGCCGTCGGTGCGCACCACCGCGGGGACGCCGGTCCCAGGTCCCGCCGCAGGTGGCGTTGGCATCCCCGGCGTCGCCCCCGCCCCTCGCGCCGGCTGGGATGGCAGGTGCCCGAGCCCTCGGCCAGAGCCCGCGGGCGCGGCCTGGCCGGGAGCGAGCGGGGCCAACGCGGCGGCCCCGCAACGCTCTCCCCGCTGCCTTTGGCGAAGCCGGGGGGCGGGTGGAAATAGTTTTCCGGCACCTTCCTTCGCCTCTCAGAAAAGAGCGGTCGGAGGGAGCGAGCGTGAGAAAGTGAGCGTGTGCGCGACAGGGAGCGGAGGCCCGAGAAGTCGACTCAGGGCGCCTGAGCACCGGGCCCAGCTTGCCGCGGGCCCTGGCCGCGCCCGACCCGCGGAGGGCGGGGGCCTGAGCGGCGAGGCGCGGGGAGCGAGGCCCGCGGGAGCCGGGGGTTGGCGGGACGCGCGCTCAGTGCCGGCGCCGGCCTCGAGCCCGCGCTCCCCCCCCCTCCGCGTGCCCGCGCCGCTGCGCGATGCAGTGTGGGGAATGGCTGGGGTTGGCTGAAGAGCGCACAGTGGAGTTTTAATGTCCGCCATGTTGGCCATGGCGTATTGAAGAGAGAGAGCGAGAGAGGAGCGGAGCGGCACAGACTCCCACCCTCCCGGCTGGTGTTAGTGCCCGGACAGCGGGCTCTGCGCTCCGCCCCTCAAGTCCCCGGCAGCGGTAGGCGAGTGGGGACCGAACCCCCGGTTCTCCATGATCCCGCTGGCCGGGGCCGTTTCCCCAGAGCGGAGAGGTATCTGCTGCGCCTGAGATGAGTAAACTGTCGTTTCGGGCGCGGGCGCTAGACGCCTCGAAGCCGCTGCCGGTTTTCCGCTGTGAGGATCTGCCCGACCTGCACGAATACGCCTCGATAAACCGGGCCGTGCCGCAGATGCCCACCGGAATGGAGAAGGAAGAGGAGTCGGTACGTGTTAACTCCCTTGTCCGATCCACCGCCAGGCCCCGCTCCCTGTGCTGCCTGCGGCGGCGACGGAGCGGCATTCCCACACAAAATGGCCGCCATCTTCTCTTCCCCGCCGACACTCAGTCGCCGGCCGGGCCTTTACCCCGCCCTCCCCGGCCCCGACCCCCGGCCGCCGCGGCCCGGTGGGGCCTCTTCTAAGGCCACCCGTCGACCCCGGCCACTGGTACCCGGGTCCCGCGGAGTTCGGGGGCCCGAAAGGCACAAAGGGGTCACGTGACGAAGCCGCCGGCAGCCATTTTGTGGTCTTTAGTTCTTGGGCTGGGCCTTGTGCATCCGGAGAGGGGCGCGGGCTGGGCGGCGGGGTGCGGCGGGCCCGGCGCGGAGCGGGACGGCCGGCCTGCAGACCCCTCCGCGGGCCGCTGGGTGGCGCTCCAGGGTCACCTCGGCCTCTGCGCTGCTGCCGGCGCCGGGGAGCGCCGGTCTGTTCAGCCGGGCGGTTTGGCTTCCCCCGGGCCTGGAAAGCTTGCTGGGCTCGATGCAGCCCCCACGTGGAGTCTCTTAGGGGGCATGTCCTGTTGACTGCAGGTCTCTGAGGCTTACCTCTCCCTCTTCCTGCAACGAAATGTCGAGGGTACTGCGTGTTCGCCCGGAAGACTTAATAGATTAGAATCCTCTTTCTGGGACTTTTGCATCCCTCCTTCCCTCCCCAATGCTAGTTAGTTGGAGGGTAATCAACTACTAGCTCTGACTTTTTCTTTGATCCTTGAGAATATGTTGCAGATTTGTTTGGAGTACGTGGCTCTTCTTTAAAGCCTGTAACTTTTAACATTTTTATCTTGTGAAAATTTAAGTTCTTCTCTCTAATCTCTGAGAAAAGACCCGAATATATAGATCTAAATTTCGGAAGAGGGTTCTTTCTCATCCATACTTGAACCAAAGTTTAATGAATTCGTTCACGGAAATCTTAACATTGAAATGTCTAAATCGGGTGGGTTTCAGAATGTAAATGACTGTTTACAGCTAATAGATATTTTATCATAGCTGTGGCTTTACCTAGTTGTGGAAGTTGGGTTCAGACACAAGGATAATAGACTCTTCCTCTCATTTCCCCCAGATCCTTGACAGTATAACTTGATGACTTCTAATCCTAAGGAATTGCATACCTTGGTTTTCAGGTACAGCCATTTAAACAGGGTGCAGTGTATTGACAGTTCAAGGAAATCAAGGAGTCGCGTGGATTTGTGTGCTGCAATTTTGTTGTGGAAAATTGTACTGTAATACTTCTCTTTGGTACTGTAAGAATTTTAAATGTAGCAATTATACTCTGTAATGTTTTTGAAAATAAAGCTGTTTAAACTGTTTGGGTTATTTAACCTTTCAAAATACAATAGTTGTGATAGTCGAATGTTACTTTGGCGAGTAGTGTCTTAAATCTAATTTTAAAGATAAGCTAAGTGCATGTAGTAGTTGAGATTGTATAGTGCAGTACTGACTTTCAGCACCTTGTTTACTAACAGTACTTCTTAATTTTTTACTGTATCAACTTTAGAGTAGAATGGTGCCATTTGTTTATTTTTAAATAAGTGATTTGTTTTTAAAAATTAAAATACTTGTGACTGCAGAATCTTGTCTTTTGGTTTTATTTTTGTTTCTGTTTATAAGTTTTGCAGATAATACTTTCAAGTTGGGGTTTTGGTTTTACACTGCCTTGGAAATTTATAGTTCTTGTTTTGCAGCCAAGGGGAGAGGCTTGATTAAGGTAGCACTACAGTACACTTTAGAAATGTAGTTAAGTATTGCTTCTGTGAATACTTTGAATAGTACAAGAACTACCACCTAAAATCAGAGCTAAGCTCACCCAAAGCATCAATGCTTGTTAAATTTACAGATAATTTTTGTTTGCTGAAATAATTTTGGCATTTTATAGTGAATGGATATTGTTAAAGTGCAGCATGTGGAGTCCCTATATTTGACGGACGGATTTTTTTTCCCTCTTTAAACTACTTTTAATATCATCTGTTCAGAATTTGTTTCAGTTCACATCAAACTAAAACTGTGTATGGTCAGTGAACCATAGACCTTAAGTATAGGTAATGAACTTAACAGAAGGATTTAAAAAGTACGGGGTAAAAAAAGCTGCTCTACAATACTGTGGTTCATGCTGGTGGTAGTAGTAAACCATATAAATCACAATATAGAAACTGGCATGTTGTACAATATTAAAAATGTATACGAAGCATAAATAAAGGTAACGGAATTCTGAGTTAATCTTGGAAAAGCAAAAGCTTTGATAATTTGTTGAAGCATTTATTTCTTGTAAAGAGGAGAGGTTAAAACAGACTTCTGCCTTTGACATATTATTTTGTCTTATAGCTCTAAGTGACCTAGAGCCAGAATTGAGTATCTAATTTAGAAAAAGTAAATAATTCCATGCTGGTCATGAAAGATGGGGCAGATTTGGATTAGGATAGTTTCTTATACACCACCTCATTAAAGCATTCAGGATTAAAATGCATCTGCAAAATTGTCATATGAAATATACCTAGTAATTATTACTGTATTTTGTTTCTAAGGTAAACCTAGCAAAAATCTAGGTCTTAACATGGGAAAGTACTATTGTTAATGTACTCCCATTCAACCATTTTAATAATAATATAAGCTAAGCACACTGGCCTCATTAGGCATACTACTTAATTTTTAAGAAACAATTTTAAGTAGCAGTTCTCTGCCCCCCCCAAAATGCGTTTGAAGGTGAAAAATGTTAACTCAACTTTTAGAGTTTGTTAAAATTAGTGACAGCTAAAGAATAAACAACTTTAGTTTGTCAGTTTTTGATTATTATAATGAATTTTAAAATTACTCCAGATTATAATAAATTGAAGGATTTGAGTGAGTCATAGATGTTAGGGACTAAATGTCTGAATTTGTACACTGTAATACTACATTGTAACTTCCTAAATAAAATTTTAAAAAATGAATGGTGAAAGTTTTGTATTTACTGAATTATAAAAGTAATTTTCAAATCATAGAGGAGCAATAATAGACTATCAGCTCTAAGTATGAAGTAAATGAGTCCTGTTTGGGTTTTGTTTTTTTTTAAGGACAAATGTTTAAAAATTAGGAGATTAAAATATTCAGTGTAGTGGCATAGCTTCACATTTAATTGAAAGAGTAGTTTATAAAACATTTTTATTAAAATTGACTTGTTAAAGTTGGACCTTTATGTTATAATTCTTTATGAATACTTCTCACTTCACGATAGACATTCTGAAAAGATGGTTTTTAAAAAGTGCTGTTTAGCAAATTGGAGCTACCTGGTTCCCTTGTTAAACTTTTCACTGGGATGTCTAGGGTGCATGGCTCCATGATAAGGGGTGGAGACTTAAGCAGTCCAGGTAACAGAAGAAAGGTTTGGATAGGCTATTTAATGTAATTAAAATGTTACTGATGATATATCCTATTGATAGCCACTTTGAGACTGTTAGAATTAGGGTCTAGCCATCATAATCCAACACCTCAGTTTTAAGAGGGTTGTAACCATCCGAAATATCCTCACACGTTTCTCCTCTTAACTACATCCTTCTTTACTAGTCCCATATACAGTGGTATTGAGCCCAAGTTAAAGATCGTTTATAAAGTAGACAGGTGTTTTTTGTTTTTAATTAGGGGGGAATTAGAAATACTATATATATCTATGTGAGAAAATAGTTAAGCACTACATTTTCAAAACTTTTTATAAAGAACTTCTGAAGTTATGACAAAATATATAATGGCCTGTGTCCATCATAAAAAAAGAACTAATTTTGCTTTTTTAAAATAAGTTTAAATCATGTATAGTGATATGTTTTAATGTTTGATTTCTCATTTTTTGAAAGAAATCGTCTTTTTTTTTTCTCTTGCAATTCAAGATTTTTAGCCCTTCTATCTGAAGCTATGAGAAGCAATCTAGATTTCTCCATTCTGTCCACTGTCTTAGAAGTATGCGAAGTTTCAATTGTAGTGAAAGCAAAGTTTAATTTTAAAGATAGTTAGGATTAGAAAGAATGGAAAACGGCTGAGATAGCAAGGAAGTATTTTTAATTTAAGCTGCATTAATAGTATCCTTTCCCTCTCCCCATTATGTAAGGGACTATATTTCACTTTCTCATGTCTTTACCTAACAACCTTAGAGAGGTGGCTACTGACTAGGACTCACTCTGGAGAAAGCCTAGCTGCTTGATATTTATGAAATAATTTTTTTCAAGTTAATAAGTAAATAAAATTATTTAAAATAGCAAAAAGAAAAAGAATGGAGAGTATTTGGAACTTCTGCATTACATAGCAAACAGTTTGGATAAAATCAGAGATAATTGAGAAGCAATAGTAAAATCTGATCTCAATTTTCTACCCTGCCCAGGATACTTTGGAGTAGGAGTTTCTAAGCTGGGATTCTGAGGGATACATGGAAATGATTCTGGCAGTCAGTGAATTCCAACAATAAGCATCTAAAATTTTGTGATGATTTGTTTTTCTAGGGAGCAGTGTCATAATTGTCATCAACTTCTCTAAAGTACTAGTAATGGGCTGGAGCAGAAAGCTCAGGGTTACGCTCTACGTCCTAGAAATTTCAGACTGAGACGTTTGGGTTTTGTCTCAGTATGGCATTTTTTATATAGACTTTATAGGAGAAGGTTAGTTGGAAATTTTCAGGATATCGACAATTTGGGAAGAAATTGAGGACTCAACTAGGAAAGGACTCTTGAAAACTAAAGTGCCTAGGTATCTAAAGTGTTACCTTTTGTTTCAGTGTACTGTTTTATTTTTAAAATTTTGCATTAGTACCATTTGTACTCACCATGTTTTCTTATAAAATGATAAAAACAAATGGACTTATGTATCTCATGTATAAGCAGGGGGTGCTGTGTGATCAGCAGCAGTGGAATTTGTGCTGAACTACATTTTCTTTCCATTAACAAGATTTATTTAAAAGTACCAGGAAAACATAAGGCAGCTTAAATTTGTAAACAGAGAATAAAAAGCCATACTTAAAAGTTCATGAATATATGGGCAGGATTAAATATTAAACCAACCATTTCTAATTTTTATTAAAAACTGGGTTTTAGTTTTACATTTTACATTCTACTACATCATTGTTTTTAGTAGTAGTGATAATGAAACCTAAGCAGTTATATCTATTTAAGGCCATGTTTTTAGGCATGTATTAGGTAATAGCAAGAGTTCTGTTTGTGTTGTATGGAGGTATGGATTCTGACCTCATTTGACTCATTTTTCTTGAAAAATTAAGGGTACTCGATTATTAGCAGTAATTTAAAAAGCAGAGAGTAGCATTTTAAAAGGGGTAATAATACCATGGAATGATGGTATAGTTTGTGATTCTACTTTTTAGAAGAGAACCCACAAAGAAATGAGAATTTTATAATCATAATTTGGGAATAAAATGAACTGTGACTCTCAAGTGCAAAAGTGATATGAAAAGTATGAAATACTTTGAGAGACAGAACCAGAGTATATCTCTTCCTTGTGAAGTGAATTTTTTTAATTCAAAGTATAACTTACATTAATATGTTAATGTTTCTATGAGAATAAATCTCAAATTATAGGGGAAATCAATGAGAAAGCAATGAAGTAACTTGAATATTTTAAACAACTTGCTAGACCTGCTTTTGGTGAATAACTTGTTGTCTAGCTATATTGTCTTAAACGTTTATAAATTGTGGCAAATCTTTCTTGATCTCATTTATTAATTTAAGACTAGTGATTATAGGCAGTGGTTTGGGGCTATTACAGTATTTTAAACATAGTGGATACCCACCTTTGTACCTTTAAATATTTGAAGTGAATTCCACCCACCAGCCCCACAGTAGTAGGTGGATTAAAAAACAAAAATGAAGAAACTAATGGCCATACTTAATAAATCTGCTATGACATATTATCTGAGTTGTAGCATTGATAAGTGGGGACATCAGTTCTTTAAAAGGTAAAGACCTTCAATTATTTGCTATAATGGAGATTACGTTTTAAAAGTTTGGTTCAGCTATGGATATGCATTGTGACGTAGCTTGCTGTAGATTATTAAAGCAAATCATTTCAATTGATGTTTTTCCCTCAGGATAGCAAGTGCTGGCTGAAGAAACAGGATGTGGCCCTGGAGTGAATCCAGGTGCAAAGATACCCAAGTTTTAAAATGAAATGCTATAGATGATTTAATATAGATTCAAATCTTTTTGTATATTGGGGTGAATTACTTTGATAATTCAGAATCACAAGTAGCAGTTGTAAATCCTTTGAGAAATGTCCCTTGGTTTTGTGGCCTTCAACAAGTTATTTAACCTCTGAATGAACTTTAGTATCTTCATGTTAAATAACAAGTCTTCTAACCAATCTTACATGGTCGCTCTGAGCAGTGACTATGGCAGTATAAGTAAAAATGCCATGCAGATTTATTTCATTATTATCAAACACTGATTGTTTAGAATGGCTTTGTTGTTTGTGTTCAAAAACTACCCACATTCATACAATCCCTTGTATTTGGGATTGTCTGGTTTAAAAGTGTTAGATGTGTTAAAAGAGTTGTATGATGTAGTTGTGAAAAACTGTCTTATTAATTGGGAAAATTATTAATTGGGAAAAGCATCACACTGGGAGTTAGACCTATGTCCTAGTCCACTCTGAGAGTATTATGTTAGCAACATATTTAAATATTGTTTCTAAATGTATTTTTTGTATTTATAGAGAAGTCAATACCTTGAACTAATGAATGACTTGATTTTTGTATTATATAAACATTTCCACAGAAGTTAAAGGTAGTCAGGGTGCGTGGTAATTAATTGGTTCCAGTTTAGCTGGAGCTCAAGATGAGCCAAGTCCTAAAGGACTTAAAAGGATATAAATGAGTATAATAGTCAAAGAATGCTTTTATTTTTTGAGAATTCACGTTTAGAGCCAGAATTGCAATGATTATTGCAAATATGTGTTGTACCAGTAAGGTTATAGAGTCTGAAGGTGGAACAAAATATACATATTGCTGTTTTGAAGTCTAAAGCAAGAAACTTGATCATTGTTTTAACAGCCAAGTAGAGATTTTTGAGGTTAGGTACATTGTACAAAAACTGAAAACACAATGGATAAATCCATAATTATTCATTTTTATAGCAAATATTTATTGTGCATTTGCTTCGAGCCAGGGACTGTGATGGGCCTTGTGATACAACAGTGGGTTCCTACTTATATCTTACATTCTAGAATGTAGGCACTATGAAGGCAGGAATTTTTGTCTGCTTTGTTCACTGATGTATCTTTAGCACCTGAATTAGTGCCTGACACATAGTAAGTGTTTAATATTTGAGTGACTGAATTCTAATGGGAGGAGTCAGACAAAAAACAAAAAAAAACCCACAAAAGCAGTACTATGACATGACTCTTATGTGGTGGTGGAACAAAGTAATAGACAATTTCAGGTGGAAGGAAGACAGTGTTAATTTGGATAAGTGGTAAAGGAAGGCCTCTCTGAGGAGATGACATTTAACCTGAAACTTGAATGATGGGACTGAACCAACCCTATGAAAATCTGGATGAAGAACACAGGCAGAGGGACCTATAGGCACAGAGGGCCTGAAGTGGAAATAGAAAGAAGGGCAGTATGACTAGAGCAAAAACAAGGGATTGAGCAGGATCCAGAGCTAGTCAGCAGGACCAGATCAGGTAAGGTATCATAGGCTGCTAGAAGGAGTTTGGATTGTTTTCAAATGAAATACAAGCCATCAAGAGAGTTTCAGGCCAAGGGAGTGACATCATCTGGCCCTTCCCCCACTCTCCCCCAGATTATTCTGGCTACCATGTGGAGGATGAGTCTTACTGGGCAAGAATGAGAGTTGATGGTGGCTTTAACTAGGTGTTAGTAGTGAAGAGGGAGAGAAATGGAGGGAGTTGAGGTATGTTTTGAGGGAACAGCCAACAGAACTCACTGATGAATTAGAATGTACTAGATTAGGGGAGGTGTGAAGAATAAAGAATGAACCCCTGATTTTTAGCATGAGTAGCTGGATGACTAGATGGTAGGGCCACTTCATAAGGTAGAGAATTTGATTGCGAGGGGGGGGTTAGAAAGAGCAGATTTGTTGTTTGAAATGCCTCTTATTCATCCACATTTATTTGGATATGTGAAAATGTAGTACATTAGAGCAATTTGTGCTGGAGATGTAAAATTTGGGAGTCATTGGCATATTAGGTGGTATTTAAAGCTGTGTCCTGGGGCTTAGGTAGAGGAGGAGCTATGAAAGAGGTTGGAAAAGAGCAGGCGGGAGAGGTAGGGTGAAAATGATGATAGAAGTGTCCCAAGAAGTAGGGAAATTGGTTAACCATATCCACTGAAAAGACAAGATGAGTAGGGGGAAGTGGCCATTTAATTTGGTTACATGTATTGCCATTAACCTGTTTCTGGGAGTGGTAGGAAGGAGAGGCCAGTTGGAGTGGAAGAAATAATGGAGACGAAAGGGGAGACATAGCAAACAAAGACAACTCTTCATAGCTCTGTTATGGAAAGGAGGGAAAAATGAGGCAATAGCTAGAAGGGGCTGCAGGATTGATAAATTATTTCATTTAAAAATGAGGATTGCAAAGTTCCAGCAGACACAAATGAGGGAAACCAACAGGGTAAGCCCTAAGACTGCCCAGTTCACTACCTAGAGAAAGTTTCCATGCTGTAGCATAGGGAGGAGAGATCCCAAACAGCCTGGCATCCCACATTGAGTTGAGACAGAGTTGAGAGTTTGGGAAGGCTAAAATGGTTTCAGGGCAGAATACCAGAGCTGTACAGAAAGAGCTCTCCAGAGATCTACAGAGGGGATCCCCTTGGGTCTGGCTGAAAACTGATCTGTGCATGTGTTTGAGAAAATTACCTATGCTGGGGGGCGGGGTGTGTGTGGCAGTAGCAACTGGAAAGAATTAGGGAGGAACAGTTCTGGGAGCTCACACAGGGCTGGGAATAGGTTGCCTCCCCACTAGCCAGAGGGGAAAGGCCTCCTAATACAGGAGGCATCAGAGTTCTTAGAAGGGTTATTGCCTCAGGAGTGGTGAATTAGCCCTACAGTAAAGATTGTTCTGGATGTCCTAAAAAGATTAAAAATTAGCCACAAAGGGGCAAACAATTTTCAAATAATTATCCCAGAAAAAAGCCCTAAATTTAATGGAATTCTAAAAGATCCCATAACATAAAACTCAAGTGTTTGGCATCCAATCAGAAACTACCAGGCATGCAAAGAAGCTGAAAAATATGACCCATGACTGCATGAAAAAACCAACATAAAGAGACCTAGAAATGACCCAGATATGTTAAAATAGCTATCGTAAATAAAGCTAATAGGACTAGTATAATAGTTGGAATTATCTTATTAAAAAGGATGAGATTGATCCAGGAGAGGTAGGAAATAATATTTAGGAGCAAAGTCCTAGAATAGAAGGAGAGGGGATGCCATCATGATCACAAATGAAGGGGTTGGTCACTAATTAAAACGAATACTTTTTTTCATTTTAGAAGTAAAGACGGCAAATATATGAAAAAGATGCACGTCAGTTGGTAGTGTTAGTGATGGGAAGATGATGTAGTTAATCCTATCATTCTGTTTTCTCTATGAATTATGAGGTAAGGTCGTCACGTGAGAGTGAGGGGATACCTTAAGAGAGATGAAGGTATGTATGGGAAAGCTGACGTACTAGAGAAATGTAGTGCAATTGATGGACTTGCTGAGAGGGCACAGTATTTGTGATCATATAAAGTGAATCCAGTCAGCTCACTTGGACATTTGAATGCAGTAGCTTTCAACTTGAGTTCAAGCACAAAGTAGATCCATAGTAGGGTTTATCTGGGGTTGAGGTTTTCCCAAGTACAAAGGAAGAAGAAGAGAGGGATGAAGGAATTAAAAACTGTGAGGTAGATTGTTGAGATATACCATTTAATCTAAACTGGGTAAGATAAAGAAGACATGAAGGGAGCTGATGAGTAGTGGGAAAGTGGAAGGATTCATTGAATAGAAGGCTCTGTGAACCGATTTGTTAAAGTGGGAGTGCTTAGATAGCAAATCTAAGTCAGGAGGTTGGTGGTTTAAAGTGTGGGATACTTGAATTTAAATGTCATTGGTGGTACAATTATTGATGATTGCATGATCTAGAATATAACCACAGGAATAATGGCTGAAGTAGAATAAAAGAAAAGGCCAGTGTGGGTGAGGAAGTCATGGTATTAGAGGTATCATCCATATAGATGTCACTAAGAATGATGCCAGAAATGTAGTAGCGGAGGGGAGAGTGTATATGACAACTATAGTAGAGAGTGATGGTATGGATTTCCAAGGAGTTGTATTTTTTTAAAGAATGGCAAAGAAGAAATAGTATAAGACTGGCAACGGGAAACAAGGAAACTTACCCCATCTGTAAGTATGAGATATATGGGAAACAGCTTCTTTTTGGAACTTCAGGGGGTACCGTTTTGAAGGACACTGTTAGGCTTGTTAGGTCAAGAATATGAGGGAACATTGAAAGAGAAACTATAAAGGGGAGTTTATTGATAGAGTGGAAGAATTTGGGAAGGTGGGGAAGGGTGGAAAATTGGGTCAGATTAGGGGAGCAGAATGTTGATAAGAGCTAGGGCAATGTAATGCTGTTAAGTCTTGGACTTTTGGGGATTTAACAAGCTGATCTCAGATAATAAACAATTCAAGTCATTTTACTAGATATTCTAAACTGTATGGGACCATTCCTGCAGCCTGAGATGGTGATAGCCTAAAGAAAGGGCAGCCCTGCTAGGTAGAACCTGGTGGCCAATGAAGACCAAGGAGTATCTATCACTCCTGCTGCACAGTTACACAATACCTTCACAAAGAAGGGTTTTTCTTCAGCAAACTCATTTGAGGACATAGTAAATGGGCTTTTAAGGGTTGTTATTGAACATCTGAGAGCTTTCTCTTATCTCCTATGAAGTGGTTCTCCATAGGGACTGTAGGGTGTACATCCCTGTCTTGTAATTAGGTCCTTTGATTATTTGAAAAATGTGTGTAAGCAGAATAGCCAAAGGAATTTGTAAAGAGGGAATATTGAGTCTGGTGTGATTGAGAACAAATACTCTGCTGGGTTCAAAACATGAGCTGTGGAGTTTAGGCTTCAATTAAAAGTTGTGGTTGTGTCCCTTACCCCAAGTCTCTTTAAGTGTGGTATAAGAATTAAAATGAGACCTGTGTAAATTGTATAGTACAGTGCCTTATATATAATAAGTGCTCAGATCTTTTAGTTTCATTTTTAGTGCTTGAAGGCTAGAAAATGGGTTTGTTTTTTTTATAAGTAGGTTAAAAAACTAACAAATTTCCATTATAACATTATTTTGGTGTTAAGACTTTTTTTTTTTAAGATTTATTTTATTTATTCCCCCACCCCACCCCCCTTGTTATTTGTGCTCACTGTCTGCTCTCTGTGTCTGTTGTGTGCTGTTCTGTGTCTGCTCATCTTCTTTTTAGGAGGCACCGGGAATTGAACCTGGGACCTCCCATGTGGGAGAGAGGCGCCCTATCGCTTGAGCCTCATCCACTCCCTGCTTGTTGTGTCTCTCATTTTGTCTCCTCATTGCGTCATCTCGTTGTGTCAGCTTGCTGTCTGACTCGTCTCCTTTAGGAGGCACTGGGAACCGAACCGGGGACCTCCCATGTGGTAGGTGGGCACCCATTGCTTAAGCCACATCTTCTTCCCAGTTATGACGTAAACCAGTAGATACTGGTTTTCATACGTATACAGTTGCGTTTATGATATAATGTAAGGTAAGCAAGGTATCAAAAAAAACAAAGTCTTAAGTAATTAAGGAAGTCAGCTCAAATGGATTGTTTTCTCAACTTGGAATAAATACAGAATAAATACATGCTTGATTTCCCAGTGGATGCTCAGGATGTATAAAATGTGTTTTTGAAGAATTTCTCAGCTGCAAAAAAAAAAAAAATTCTGTGCTTTTAACAGGTTTTGCACCTTCTGGTGATTTTTAGTTCTCAAGGCTGTACTTCACTTCAAATAGTGTATTTGAATCCAAAAATTTCTGTTGAAAAATTGGGATGCTCTCTTACTCAGAAAGGTCTTTATTGCTTCTTAACTGGTCTCCCTACTTCTAGTTTTCAAAGCTGTGACTCCCTCAAAGTCTAAAGTGTGTCTGATTTTTATTTTGATATCTAGCATCCTTAAATTGTCCTTTTTCTGACAGAATAAATTGCAAAAACTCCTTAATGGAGGGTGTACCAGGCCTTGCATGATCTAGCCTCTGTTTCCCTTTCTAGTCTTTTCCATCTCCCATTCTTAAGCCCTGTATTATTTATTGCTGCATAACAAATTACCCCAAAATTTCGCAGCTTAAAACATTATCTCAGTGTCTGAGAGCTAAGAATCTGGGAGCTGCTTAGCTGGGTGGTACTGGTTCAAGGTCTTCCATGACATTACAACAAAGCTCTTGACTGGGGCTGCAGTCTTCTCCAGGCTTGACTGGGTGTGGAGAATCCCCTTCCAAGCTCATTCACATGGCTGTTAGCAAGTCTCTTACTAGCATTGGCTGGAGGCCTCTGTTCCTGAGCAAATGTGCTTTTCCATTGCTTGTCTCAGTGTCCTCATAACGTGACAACTGGCTTCCCCCAGAGCAAAGGATCCAAAAGAGAGAGAGCACTCAAGAAGCAGCCACTGTCTTTTAATTTCAAAAGTAAACATACCATCACTTCTGTCATGATTTTACCCTGGTAAAATGTAGGAGGGAACTATACAAGGATCTAAATATCAAGAAGCAGAGATCATTGGAGACTGGCTACTATAGTCCTCCTCTGGCCCCAGTGATTCACATGCAAAATACACTCATCTTCTCTCAAAGCCCCCAAGATACTCAACTGTTTATCAGCTCGAAGACCAGAATCTCATCTAAATGAGGCCCAGGTACCTTTAAGGCTTCTGGGATGTAGTTCCTTAAGTACAGTTTTTCAAGTACAATTCTTCTCAACCTGTGAAACAATAGAGACACATTATCTGCCCTTCCATATGCACACATGTACCCAATGTACAATATTGGGTCAGGCATAGGATAATCACTGTGAAACATTCCTGTTCAAAAGAGAGAGAAATGGTAGGCACAAAGGAGTCCCTGGTTCATAGCAGTTCTGAAATCCAGTCTGGCAATTGTTGCAAGTTCCTTGATTGGGTTTCAATTCCTGAATATCATTCACCTGTGACTCTCATCTCTGTCCTTTGGACATTTGGTTCTACCCTCTGACTCATGCTTCCTTTTTCATGAAAAGCATCATGTGTTTGCACTTGAGTAGCTTATTTCTGCCAGAATTTGGAGGATCTGAAGTTGTCTTCATTTCATCCTCTCTGTCCCTTTCAATGCAAACTTGCAATGCTGCTTCATGTATAGGTCTTTGGAAAAGTTTATTGGTTTTCTTGAATTTTGTTGGGGTCCACTCCAGTAGTCAGAAGTCATACCCATGAATCTCTATTAGATGAGCCTATTTACTACCTGGAGCATCTTCTGAGAGACAGTACCCTTTAAGCTTCCTGAAAGCCCTGTTCTTTAATTGAGAGGATCTGTGAAGCACATAGATGTCTTACTGGCCCTTTTGTCAGACTGAATAGTGCTCAGAGGCCATCTTTCATCTTTCTAAAGTCTTAATGAAAGATTTAATAGTCATTCCCTTGGGCTTAGTCTTTGGACCTTGTTTTTCTTCAGTGTCCTGGATTTGATCTTTGCTCAGAAGTCATTTCTAAATTTTAGTGCTGTTTGCCATCAGGAGAAGCTGAGAATTTTCAAAAACCTTGATTCCTGACTCCCTTTTTTTTTTTTAAACAGTGTTGCATTTAATTTAGTTGCATTTTTCACTATTTATAGCAAAAAGAAAGGTGCCACTTTGAACTCTCTGGTTGAAAATCTCGTTAGCTAAATCCCCCAGTTTGTTAGGTAAATTTTCTACTTTTCATAACTAAAGGTGACATTTACCTCACTTTCTGCCTTCATATGCAGCCTTATCAAACATCTTGTGACTTTTATTAACAGCTGTTTCAAGGAACTTTAGACTTTCACTAATATTTTCCTCAAAGTCCTTGGTCTGATTCCAAAGTCACTCCAGCATTTTAGGTTTTTGTTGTGGCAATGGGGATGCTCAGTACCAATATATGTACTAGTTATCTATTGCTGCATAACTAATTATCCAAAACTTAGTTTAAAACAAGCATGCATTTATTATCTTACAGTTTTTGAGAATCGGGAGTCTAGAATCTGTTTTACTGTATTGTTTTCTAGCTCAGGGTCTACAGAAAAGCTGTCAGTCAGGGTGTAGTCATCTCAACTGGAGAATCTGCTTCCAGGTTCACACACATTGTTGACCAGAAACCTCTGTTCCTCCTCATCACATAGGCCTCTCCACTTCCTGAGTGTATTCACATGGCATTTAGCTTCCCCCAAAGTGATCTAAAAGAAAGAGCCCACACAAGTGAGTGAGAAAGTATCCAAGACAGAAGCTGCTGTCTTTTTTTATACCTGAATCTTGGAAGTAACATACTCTCATTTCTCCCATAGGCTAATAGTCACACAGACCTGCCCTGGTAGACTATATAGGAGGGAACTACCCAAGGGTGTGAATACCAAGAGGCAGGGATCATTGTACGCCATTTTGGAGGCTGGTTACCACAAGCCCTCTGCTTGTGAACAACTACATGCAGTACTTAATTTTCTCTCAGTGGGCCATGCTGTTTTACACTTCTGCCTTTGCTTATTCTGCCCCTCTTGACCTCAAACATCTTTCCCTTGCCCATGTCCACTCATCAAACACTGTTAATTAATAACCAATTAATAACTATAACAATGTCCTTTTATTTCTGGGCCCAGCTACCTTAAATCCTTTCTATAATCTATTTGAATAAAAATATCTGGGATCTCTAGGATTCAAATCCAAGAAGTTTTTATTAAACAGTCTGCCTTATCAGTTGGAAAATATTAGTGCTTAGGCTTCATCAGTGCTGACACTGATGAAGCCTTCCTTGATTTACCCTTTCCATGTCCTGTTACTGCACCTGAGGTTTTAGAAAATAAATTATTTTGTTTGTTACACGGAGTCAAACTTTGTAATCCAACTTCTAACGTTAGATTCCTGAAAAGTCATCTTTTGTTTGTTCCCCATTTGAAGTAAATCTAAGTAAAATATGTCATGTAAAGTCAAAATTATTTAATTTAAATTTTTACATTAAAATTTTTCTCATCTGAAAGTGTTTTGAAAATCGAGATTTTGGTTGCAGTTATCCACCCCCACACCCCCACCCCCAGGTGATACTGGATATTGAACCCTGGACCTTGTACATGGGAAGCAGGCAGGCAACCACTGAGCTATACCCACTCCCTGCAATTAGATTTTTATTATCTACTTTGAAGTTTCCCTTTCATCTGTCACTGGCATGTTGACACTACAGATGAGAATTCATATGAATTTTTTCCTTTTGTGAATTTTTCCTTTGTAATGCAATTTCGGTAAAACAAAATAGCATTCTTTTTCTGTACACCAGGAAATATTGTAGAATCCACTCCTTCTATAAAAATATATCCTTGATATCTTTGTCTTTTGTTTTTTTCATACACTATTTAAAAGCATCCATTGAGTTTTATTTCATCTTTTGTCTCAACCTTTTTGCTCCAATTTTGTTGAAGAAACAACTTCAGAAATTGCCTCTAACTTTTGTAGTGATAGAACATTTTTTTTTTTCCCTGAAGATGGGACAGAATAAAGAAATGCCAGTGATAGGATTAACATTTTTCCTGGTCTTTATATTTTAAGGACTGGATTTTTTTCATATAGAATTTTTCAGTTGTACCTAATCTCTTCTCAAGGAATAACTAGCAATTAATAACTATAACAATGTCCTTTTATTTCTGGGCCCAGCTGCCTTAAATCCTTTCTATAATCTATTTGAATAAAAACATCTGGGATCTCTAGGATTCAAATCCAAGAAGTTTTCATTAAACAGTCTGCTTTATCAGTTGGAAAATATTAGTGTTTAGCTTCTAGGTGAAATGGTGTGAAACAAGATGACCACTCATTCCTAATATATGTGTATTTTCTAAAAGTATTGCTGTGGCCTGTTGGAGAGGCATCTTAGTATACATTCTGTTCCTTTGTTAGCTAGCCACAACAAATTGGTGTTATGCTGTCCTTTTCACTCAATGTAATCAGGTTTACTCTGAATCACAGTGGAGAAAGTTGAAAACTGGGATGAAGGTTTAGTTAAGCTAGTAAGAGTTAAAACATACCCCAAATAGATATTCTAGTATATTGGCATTTAAATAGCATGTCCATTCTGTCATCAAATCCTGCCAATATTATTTTCTTAATATGTCAAATATCATCTCTATTTGCCACCTCCCTAATTCAAGGTTCTCTCTCTCTTGCCTAGATTTCAGTAGTTTCCTGGTGAGTCTTCCCAAGACTACAGTTGCTGCCTTCCCCAGTATTACTGCAACCAGTACTTCTTTGAAAACTGAAATCTCATGTCATTCTCCTGTTAAAAGCCTATAAAGACCTCCCATTGCTCTTAAAATGGCTTATACGTACCATATTCCTTACGTATTCTGACCCCTGACTCCTTTCAGTTCCTCCAAAGCCTTCGTGTTCTCTCTTGTCACAGGATCATTGGCCAGAACAAGTCACATGGGTCCACCCATCCATGGGACCAGGAGGAATCATCCTACCATATGACCAGAAGGCAGAGAACAGAAATACCTGGTGAACAGCTCTAATGACAGATCTGCCCTTTTGATCATCCAAAGATTGTATCTCTCTCCTTCCCACAGCAGGCAAAATAAACTTAGCACTTCCCCAGTGAAGCTGTCCTAAAAGTCCCATCTAATTACAACATCAAATTTGAAGACTTGGAGTTTCAGGTGATGCACATTGGTTCTACTTCTAGTCTGGGTGGTAGTTCCTATTGATCTTGAGATCTGTGAATGCAATGGTTATCTGCAGCATCCCCAGCAAGCCCCACCCTCATCCCCCCATACCCAGTATATACTCGTAGAACAGGGACAGGATAACCACAATAAACACTCCCATTTGGATAGTGGAAGATTGAAACTCAGCAGTCCTTGATGTATATTAATTCAAAAATCCCACCTGGCTGACTTTACAAGAGCACTTTCACCTGAGTTTGGGAACTAATAATGATTAGGTCCTGAGTCCATTCCTCTGGAGGGGCTCCCCGGTCCATTGTTTTGTTTTTGTGGCTCTTGGCATTGATATCTAGGAGATGCTTCTTTCCCATTATTTTCCTTAACCACATCTGAAATAGGCTTTAGAAAATATACGCTGTTTGGGGACTAAAGAGCTTTATAGCCTACTTCTTT